>VVHJ01016743.1:20913-33089 GCA_015107715.1 Tylochromis polylepis
GGTCGCCTGATTGTTGGGGCGTCTTTCTAATACTGTTGGATTTAACCTTACAATATAAAGTGCCTCAAAATGACTGTCGTTGTGATCGGATGTTATATAAATAAAATTGGGTTCAACTGAATTACATGAAAACTCTCATGTGCTCACGTGGGGTTTATTCACAAAACTAAAAATACTTTCTCATTCGTCTCTCATGGTGTAGCACCTGCAAACACTCATGTTTTTCCTTCATAATCATTACTTTCTAATACATGTTTTTTTTCCCTTTGTCCCTTGATTTCCAGGCTTTGGGACAGCAATAGATTTAAATTAACAAAAAAACAAACATCTACCAGCTCAGTGGCACACCACCTGGCCTTAGGGTTGGGTTTTGCTTTAGTCACATGCTAGCTTTAACTACCTATAAACTACCTTTCAGAATTTCCATTATGTTAGTCAGTCACTTTTAGTATGCAAGTTTTATGTTTTCTGGTATGAAAAGTCAAAGGGCCCTTCGAGCATGTGGAAATTACACAAAATAATAGTGTGGGCACACATTTTTAGCCAGCAGCTGCTTTAATGTAGCCATTTCTTAGCAGGCATCTTCAGGAAGCCTTGTTCACGCATTATTATTTATATTTATATTATTAAATATTAATTTGCACTTTATTAGTACAGGCCTTAGAATTGTCACAGTGCGTAACTATGGTCCCCCTGCCATCCAAACATGAGCCTCTTCTTCATATAGTGGCACAGGCGAGCTCGCTGCTGTTGGTCAGGGCAGAATGCTACCAAGCTGAGGCTATGCATTCAATTCCTGCTTGAGCCAGTGATTATTTTTCCCATACTCTGCAGGGTCTCCTCAACATCACTTCACTCATCCCCTGCTTTCAAATACTCTTATGTCATAGGGTGTTATATCTGGAAATTAGAAAAGGGCTGTGACACTTGTAATTGTCTACCAGATATGGTATTTCATTGGTTCATTGTTATCATTAGTCTCATTCATATGCATGTGGAAAATTATGTAGCTATAGAGTGAGTTCCTGAGTATTCGAAAAAGGGAAAAGATTTTGCATACAGCGTCTTAATCCCTTGTCGTCATTGAAAATAGATCTCTGATACGCTCCACATGCACAGACTTACTTTACATAAACACCAAATTAAGTTAGTTTCACTTTCAGCTCCTCACACACGCTCGCTGTCTCGCGCTCGCCCACACTTCTGTCGTCTCTGTCTGCTTCACGCTCTCTCCTTCTCGTGCTCATTTTCAGTCCAAGATCACTTCAATTAAATCCCCCGAGTAAAAAGCGAGCGGGCGCCACTGGTGATATTGGTTATGAAATTTTGAATTTTGGAGTATTAAAATCAAATTCAGATCCTCAACATGTTAAACAATCATCGGCTGGACTGCCACGAGCTGACACCGACTCATTTTGAGGTGGAAAATCGGTCCTGCTGGCCAAATCTTTTCCATAATAGATGCCTAGAAGTGTCATTTTGTGGCCCCAGCTTCTGAAAAATCCCAGAATTCCTGTTTTGTTTGCAGCCCTCTGTGATGATGGTGATGTTTCAAATGGAGATATTGACCTTTTAGGAATATTTACCATGTAATGCAATTATACTACTAATGGATTTGGCCCACTGATCTTTTTATGCACTGTGTCAGCGGGCCAGTAAAACATTGCTGGCTTTATTACAATACACACACACACACACACACACACACACCATGCAGACCAGTCAGGCCCTGTGCTCATTTGCGTGTGTATGTTCAACATCTATAATCCTCTCTCCCTTGTGCAATCGCACACGGGCTCAAGCACACATGCATGCGTGCGCACACAGTCACAGACACACACATGCACACCAGACCCTGCGCGAGTGTGTGTCTGCCAAGTCGAACGGCAGGCTGCCAGCAGAAAAGGGGGCTGTGATTGGGGTGAAGGCTCATCTGGTGGGGTTAGCCAGCTATAGCCACACACACACACACACACACACACTGACAGACATACTGACCCAATGCCCAATTAAATTAACAGACTTTATTAGCTCAGCTCGGCCCCCCCAGCCGCTGGCCGTCGGTCTCCGGCCAGGGTTACAGGAGCGCTTGCTGTTAGCGCGTGGAATGCTAATGTTTTCAACCGCTGCTGTCAGACTGGTGCTGAGCTCCACTCTGCTGGTGCTAATGAGCCAAATCTACACCTTCAGGTTCCGTAAGTGGGGCATAATGTAAGTACAGTTTGAGTTAGAGCCCATCCTGATCACAGATACCACATCTAGACTGATAAGTAACAAAAAAACTGTACTAAGCAAAGGTCAGACGAATACAGGAAACCATTCAGGCTAATATTTAACGGCGTCTTTAATGAAATCTGCACTTTCCATATGCTTGTGTTTTTGAACCTCAAACATTAAATGGACTGTAGTTAAGTAGATTCAGAACTTAGTTAGCTCCTGAAATCATTCTTCATCAAAAAAAAAAAACCTTCAAAGAGCTTTCAGCTTCATCTCATGGTTTTAATTAGTAGATGGAGTTGAACATCTAAACAAACTGCTTCTAGTTACCTCACCTGCTACTGGTCCATAAAATGTGGATTAGCAATGAGAATATTGGTACTGGGACCAGAACTGTATTTTAGTTAGGACCACTTTAGTTAAAAGAAAGATTCTTAAAAAAAAAAGCAAGATTCTGTTTCCATCTGCAGCAATTTATATTTGGAGGTATGGCTCTGTGAGAGCCAGTATATAACAAAGAAGGCATAACAAATAAGACATTTTCATGATGCCAGGAGGAAGTGGTGTGGAAATGGGTTGCAAAGCAGCTTGCAGATGTGCAGTTTAAATAGTAGCTATATCTGGGATTTGCCAGCTGTATCAGTGGTGAGCTGATGTGGGCTAACACTGAGGTCAATTGATCTGCTGGAACCAAAGCTGAATTTGACCTTGTGCCCTCCTTAAGAACACTAAGATCAATTATTTTCCATTTTATAATAAGCTGATTTTTACCTCAGTGTCTCTGGAGGAGCTTCATCAACTTGGAGAAAATAACTCTGTGATAATGTCATCAGTAATATTTTCTCTGATGCAAAATTTGCACAACTTGAGCATTTAACTGGATAAATTTATAACATGGGGTGCTTTATAGGGGAGATTTTGATTTAAAATATGTAAACTGGTAACTGTGTCCATATATTGGCTCTGTAGTTCCAATTATGGTAAGCCAGTTTTTGGTTTTTGAGGCATTAGTTGCAGTTTGTACTCTAGCAGTAAAGTATACAAGTAACTTCTGAGTCTGAACCGTATCCCTGTAACATGCCTGAAAGGAAATAATGTGAAGTCCAAGCTGCTTTAGGAACCTGAATGTACCAGTTACCACCTAAACTTCAGCAGCACTTCACCTTCAGACCGGGCTCAGGCCAGTGACAGGGCTGACTGCTGACACCTGCCCCACCAAGTATTATCACTCATACTGGTCAGTTCCTCTTTTCCACCTGTGCATGAACATCTGGCTGCAGGCCTGACAAAAACAGGTAGTGAGAAATGCGAAAGGCCATTGAGGCGAAACGTGGCTGTCTGCAACGGGATTGATTTGAGCATGATTTGTGTATGAATGAGTGTATTTGTGTCTGTGCATATGTGTGTGTCTGTAATCTCTCCACTGTGTGTGTGAGTCACGGTGGTTTGTGTTCTGTGCTCTGGTTGTCTAGTCTAAATATACCAGCAGACCATGAGAACGATTCTCGCTGTGTCTTTCTTTCTTCTTTTTGTGGCCACCAGCCCTCTGACACATATTGGCACTTAGTTGCTGCCTTTCACTCCTGATATAACACCATTTCTGTCGGGAAAAGATTCAAATACGAACCATTTTAAGGCCAGAAAGTGCATTAACAGAGCTATGATGGCCGTCAGGTTTTTTTTTTTAAATAGATATATTTGCTGCCTTGTTGAGACCTTGAGGCTCTTTTAATGGACAGAAGAGAAAGAAAGGAGGTGGTGGGAGGTTATAGCCAAGACTTTAGCAGCCAGACAGAGAGCGTCAGTTTAGGAAGGAGCGACGGAGGAAAAGAGAACGACATACAGACGCTCAGTGAGACAAAGAGGGAGGGCAGATGGTAGAAAGAGTCGGCACGATGTGTGAAAAGCAACAGTTAGTCGGTGTCTTCGCTCTGTGCCAGTCTGGCCTAAATATGGCATGCTTTTGACACTTTCTCCCCTCACTCACACACACATTCCATCTCTCGTGCACAGTTTCGGAAACATATAAAGAATATAGCTACATTCACACTGTTTCTGCATAAAAATTACTCAGCTCCATCGTGCCAGAGTCGGGTTAAAACTGGTCTCTTTTTAACATATTTTAACACGAGAGCTGTAATCACAAGTTGACACCACATTAGTCTTTCTCAGAACACTACATTTACGTTGTATTACAGTAACCGAAACACTGTGGCTCACGTCTGTGACACTGTTGACTGTATGACATTTAAAAAAAAAAGAAAGAAAAAATGACCAGTGGCAATGTTATTGCGAGCCTGTGAGGGATGCCACAGCAGCAACTGAAGCAGAACTCAGTCTCAGAAGTTCTCAAACATTTATACGTACACGGCACACTAGTCAGTCAGGCAGTGCAAGCTCAGTAAACACAAGCTGTGATATTTACAGTCTTCTAACAAAGCGAAAGACTGATTACTGAAAAGGACTACCAGGCACAAGGTGAAGAGCCAAATGCATTAAAGGGGCCTTCGAAACCACACTGTAAACCCAAACAATTTGGCAGAATCCAACTTGTCTGAGGCAACTGATGTCCTTGGTTTTTTTGTTTTTTTTAAGCTGATGAACCTAAAATTCAAATGTTTTCAGAATTTAAAGGTTGTGATTACATTCTGTATGCACTATTTTATTACAGTTCAATTTCAGTGATTATTAAGTCTGCTCCAATTTTGTTTTAGTCGTGACTTTGTTCATAGTGGGGTTTTCTTGTATATGCGGTGTGTGTCCATTATTTTAGGCACTCAAAAGTAACGTATACCTCACAGCAAATGCTGCAGTTACTGATGTTTAAACACAGTAACAAATAAGTTGATACTCGCTCTTGATTAGAACCGGTGAGAAAATTTCAATCTGTTTATTTTTAAATTTTTTTTTACAATGAGCAGAGCTTCACTCTGCTCGCTCCTATCTATGCTAGTTCAGTGATAATCAATAACTCAACCACCCACTTCACTCATGGTGTTACTGCGTTGCTGTTCTATCATAAAGGTAAAAACTATAACACAGTGGAAAAATAACAAAACAACTCAGTAAAATGGAATCTGCAGAATACTATATATCCAACATTTGCTACTGCAAACCTGGTAGTTCGTTAATATGCTTGTTCTAGATGCTAACATAAAGACAAAAACACAATAAGCAGTCTGAAATGATACTTTTGAGTGTGATTTACATAGGTCATGAAATAGTTTGGGAAAAAAGTTATTATAATATGTAATGTATCAATATAATCAGTTTCATCAACTGAAAAACAGGAAATGTCACAGAAACTCAAAAATCTTTAAGAAACCAGATTAAAAAAAAACCAAACTATACCAGTATTTGAACATTTTGGTTTACATACAGTGTTTTTTTAAGGGGGGGGGGGGGTGAAAAGTGAACTCAAAAGATAGGATTATTTATTTATTTATTTATTTGCTTGATACAAAACTGTTTTTTTTTTTTAAAAGACCCAGTTTTGGTTATTATTTTTGTCTCCTGTGCATTGGTCTGATGAGCCTACATTCAAAGAAGAAAAACTACACTTAGGATGGGCGGAGTCTGTTGTCGCATAACAGAATGTGATTCTGAGAATTTTAATGTTTACTAAAAGAACCTGAATCAGACAGAGTAGTGCTGAAATGTGTATTATCCATGTTTCAGGACTGTGGCACTTTCAAGCTAATGGCATATCTATTTTCAAGAGCTGCTGCTACAGCACACTTCACACTGGGTTATGTGGTATGACGGCAGAAGTTTTGTCATTTGTCGCTGTTTTTATACGTTCTGGTGTGCAGTTTACACCATCAGCATCTTTAAAAACTTAATTCCACTGATTTTGTGTTAGTCACTTTTACTGTTTTTTGATCCTGTACTCAGTCGATACTGCAGCACGTTGTGTTGCCTTTTCTGGGAGAAAATCAACAGTTCTGCCCTGCAGACTGGAGAAAACAGACATGGCCTCATTCTTTAGCAAAACTGAAGCGGGCATGTTTTTGTGAAAATTGTGTTTTAGACAGCATTTTAATGCTTTGACTAAGGGAATTTGGGCATTCTTGGAAATGAGTGTGGAAACTGCTTTATGGCCTTATTGGACTTGATTGATTAATATGAAATACCTTTATTGTTTAGGTATGTAATTTGCTGGATCTGGTTATTTTATCCATCACCAGTGCCTAAGTTGCTGAAAGAGATTGATGTTACTTAGATTAATACTGAGATGGAATTTTACAGCTGCTCCTACGATAAAATAAAGTGGCTGTTTATTTTCAACTACTCTTTCTTTCCACATGAAAACCTGCAGACCGTGTGGTTACTTTGTCTCTCTGCACCACTCGAGATAAGCGTCCAGGATATGTTCCTTCAACCCGTGTGACCCTGAAAGATAGCGCCAAACTTAATCCCACACACGCTCACACATACACGCACGCCTCCGTCCCCTCTGGCTCTTCCTCCTCCTATAGGCAGAGACATATAGGGAGGTGAGAAGGGGGTGGTTGGGACACATTTTTTGGCAGCGGTTAGTAGGCAGCATGCAGTATATGGACACACACACACACACACTCATATGCAGAGTTATGTTTCAACTTGATTTACAAGGCTCAGCTGCAGGGAATGAGAAAAAAAGCAAAAGAGGGAGGGGCTTAGATGGACAGAGAGAGAGAGAGAGAGAGAGAGAGAGAGATGGAGGAGTATGGCTTACAGGTAGCAGGTCTGAGAAAATATAGCAATTGTATAACTGATTTAAAGAGAAGTGGTGCATGAATTTACAAGGTCAGGGAGCTTCTGCCCTGTAGTAAAACTAAAGTTTGTTGTTGGGGAATATTAATTTGTGTACCTGACACATTGCTATATGGCCTCCATATACAAAAGAGGCATGTAGGTTACATAAAAAGGGATCAATAAATACAAAATATTACGATATCTATATTTTAAGATCTGAGGGTTTTCCCCCCTCCAATCCAGAGGTAAAAGGAATTCATTCAATCCACAGAAAACTCCCCCTCTGTGAGCAGTGTCTTTGTCACTCTATTCTAAATAACACACTAAAAGGAGTGTTCACAGCAACCTGTTCAAATGAAAAGTTTACTCTTTAAATGCCTCTTTCATTAAAGACATTTGTCACAGCGGGGCAATCAGGTGTCATTAACAGCGAGATTAAAAACCTGTTAAGATGAGCCAACACATGTACTGCTCCTGCTGTGACAAATAAAAAATAAAAGTTTAGAGAAGTGGAAATGTTACCTTTTTTTGGGAAAATCTAAATATTTAATCCGAGATAAAAAATCAGTGCAGAGAATTGCTGTACAAAGACTTTGAGGCTTTAAATATAATTTGTGTCGATAATTGTTTTGCAGTGTGCAAAAAAAAAGATATTCAAACTTTTTACTTAAAAGTTACAGTCCTATTTGTGCAGCTTAGTTGTTGGTAACATGGTCCTATTCATACTCTCATCCACTGGTGTTGAGTACTATAAAATTAGCAGTACTCTAGTCAAATGACATTAGTCGGGAGGGGGGGAGGGGTCATTGACTAGACGTGGCCCAGCCTACATGGGAGCTTAATCTATAAGAAAGCTTCATATTTTGTATGTTCTTCATATGCTTTGTGTGCACAAGTAAAGCACAAAGAGTCTGACTGACTCTTCAGAGCAGTAATAGAGGTTAATGTCATTATGACACTCAGTGTAGCAACCGGTGGCTCTAATGAGGAGTTCTTTCTACACGTGTGGCCACTCTGCTGGATTTATGATCAGAAAAACAGCAGTAGGCTTTTCTAATAGGCTGACTGACCTTCTCATCAGGAAGCATTTTTTCTAAAGATTGTCTAATAGCTGTTATGACTATGATGGCCTTGTGGGTTATTAAAAGCTAACAAGAAGGAGAAAGATATCCTACCCTTAATGTTGTGTGTTCTGTGTGTGTGTGTGCGTGTGTGTGCGCTGAGCCCAGAGGTTTCTTGAATGTTTCCTCTCTCTCACTTGTGTTCTTTCTTTTATTACGAGGCTGTGCAAATACTGCTGAAGTGCTGAATGACCTGCTGATAAAGCTGAATAAGCCAGGAGTGTGTATGTTTGTGTGTGTATGTGAACACGTAGGTGTGTGTCGGTGTATTTGCTTGATGATGACCAGTGTTTTGTCTTCCTTTCTCATCCCACTTCTGTTCTAAAGGAGATGGTTGAGAGAAAAGACTGGTTAAAAAATGTGAAGGAGCAAAAAGAAAGGGAAGAGGACGAACAGCAATAAACAGGTACACCAAGCTCGCCATCTCCTTCTAGAAAAAAGTTGCATCGGGGAGAGTTCAGCCTTAAATCATGTCTGAACATGAGCTGACGAGATTCCCAAAGGGATCCACTTGTGAGGAACAGAACCTGTTTACCCTGGAACCAGAATTCTTTTCTTCCTGTCAGGAGCTGCTGTAGTTGCTAGGCTTTGGGTTTAGATGGAGAGCTTATTAACTATGTGGGGTTAAATGCTACAATTACACAATGCTTTTTATAGAGGACTTAAAACGTTATAACCCAAATTTAGTGCAACTTCATAAAAAATAAAACAAATCATGATAATGGAGGGGTGCATGATCCGGAAAAAACGCAGATGTTCAAGGTCTGTGTGTAAACCTGTCTATAGAGTAAGTCCAAAGGAATTGAAAACAGACAGATGTTTCTAAAAAAGCCACTAAAATGCTTTGAATCATTTAGTGTTGAGTGCAGGTGTGTCTGTGCATGGGAATTCATTCTTCAGGGAACTTCATTTTCAAGTTTGTCATTGACTTGTATAGAACAGACTCAGTTCTGTGACGGAGTTTCTTCAGTTGGACAGTTAAAAGGTGAGGAAAAGTTTTATGCAGAATTATACACTACTATCACTACAGTAACTATCCATGGAAATTATAAAATGTCAAATGCACATTTTAAGTGTGTTAAGGGCCTTTATTACACAATTAATTGGTTAAAAAGAATAACAGGTCATCAAAAGTATGTTTAAAACTAGAGAAAACTATTGGCCATTACTCTTCACTAAGAGAGAGTAACATGTGGACACTCCCTTACCTTTATCTCGGGAGGGAAGTATGGTTTGTCAATTATCCTTGTTTGGCTATCCCCTTCCGACCTGTGGCTGTATTTACGCGAACGCCCATTTTATCCATGGCTTTTAATGGCATCTAAAAAAAATCACTTCCTCATCAAAATGCCCTCTCCTAATAGCTTTTTAGAGTTGTTTGGGAGCTGTTTGGGTTTGGTCATTAGTGGACCATGAATAAGTGTGTGTGTATGTGTGTGTGTATGTGTGTGGTGTTTTGGACTGAGAGGCGCTACTAGGTTGTCCCACTAGGTGGGATAAGGGTTGGTGGAGAGTTGGGAGGAAGGGGGGCTGGGGTGGGCCCCATATCCAGGCTGTGTCCATGAGGGTGGGGTTGGTGAGGGTTTGGAAGGGTGTGTGGTGCAGCACTTAGGCCATACTGGGCCTGATGGGAATGCCAGGCCCCCACACCACTTTCCAAATCACTAATGGAGCATCTTTGGACCCAACACAGCACACACAGACACACCTAAACACAAACACACACACACACACACACAAAGCTGCAGACAACAAGATATTTAGACACGAGAAAATAGCATTAAACTGCATTTATTTCACTCAAAGTCGACGAGATCAGCAGAAAAAAAGCTCCATGTGTACTGTAGCTCCGCCCATCGCCCTCTCCTTTCCCACCCCGCTTTGCTTTTCACACCTCTCAATTATTTACTGGCCTTTTTGTCCACTGCTGGTGGCTTGGCCCCAGGCATATGTCATTGTGTGTGTGTGTGTGTGTGATCATGTTTGTGTATGGAGAAATGAATACCGTTTCACACACTAACAGAAGTCTTTTATCATTCAGAAATGTTGTCTGTGCCATATGCTCACGCAGGTGCTGACCGGTCACCGGCATGCTGAAACCATTTTTCACAGCCCCAGCGGTGACACAATATGGGAGACAGTGTGGTGGCTTTTGGGGAATATTTTTTTGGGGGGGTGATATAGCATCTGATTTTGTATTTTAGCTCTTGCCTATAATAATAAGTGTCTTATGCACATTTACATCCTCCATGACAGAAGTTTCAGAGGGTTACAACCTCACATTCTCCCTTCGTAAAAATATTATTTTACGTACACATCGCAAAGTGTAATGAGGAGTTTCTGATTATGTAAATGAACAGGTGAGGCGTGGTATTATGGGGAAAAACTGTAACTATAATTATTTAACACAAATACCTGAATATCGAAATTCAGCAACATATTAATATTTTAAGGCTTTCCAACCCTTACTACTTACATGTTACATGAGCCTTTCAAAACCCTAACACTTCATAATAATCCTCAGTTATAAATTGAAAACTCATAGTTAATTAAACTTTATTAAATTGTTACTTTAGTGTTAATAAACATTGAAAAGCTAATTAATAATAATTATGCTTATTGTTGTGTTAATAGTCAATAGTCTTGTTCATGTTTACCTTTGTTATTAGTTTTTGGAATAAAAAATAAACCTAAAATATCAAACTAATAATAATAATAATGCAATTATATGGGTTTGTATTTAGGTGACAAACAATTATATTTTTTTGACATAACACTGTTTATATAGATATTTAGTATATATAAAGTAATGTTATACTGCATGTAAAAAAGCAATACCAGATATTTCTATTGTCAATTTCAGTAAGAGATGATATTATTTAAAGTGTTTGTTAATTATTACTAAATGTTACTGTGAAGATCTATGAGCCTGTCAGATACTCCTGTTTATTTAAAGCTAGCTGCGTCTCAGAGGTCTCTTTTTCCATTACCGGTTATATTTGAACCCAAACCATAACCTTTCCCAGAGTCCAGCCAAGAAAGTCTAATGCTTACACCTAACCAAACAGTTAGTGAAGGTGAACAGGCCTCTGTGTCCATAGTCCTGTGAGTTACATCGCTTTTTCACATGGTTGAACAAACTATTAATAACCAATAAATAAGAAGTATACAATATTATTGCACCATTGGTTAACAGTGGGAAAAAGGATTATTAACTACAGTTTAATTAACTAGCAATTTGTTATCAATTAACGACAGTTATAAAGTGTTACCATACTTTATTGCTCTTTTAAAATAGTAGAAACGTATATTGGTGCTTACAACACCTTCATAAACTGTTGTATATAAAATTTTGCACAATATAATGTTTTAAAAGCTGTGAACCATTAAATGCTGCTTGGAAAAGCTAAAATAGGGTAAATGGTGATAAATGCTGTAATGAATAATGCATATGTTGGTTGTTCTTGCCATAAATTAGTCCACAGAAATCAGATTTTTTTTGTCACACTGTCTTCACACACACTCTGTATGTGGGTGGGGCAGCAGGCTTGATCACTTTGTTTCCTTATCAGAAAACCCACCCCTGTGTGTCTGCATTAAAGGATTACCATAGCTCCTTTGATGATTGATAGCTGACACCATGCTATATAACTCTGTAGAAAGAGGAAAAGGTTTTTTTGGGGGGGAACCACGGTAAAACTTTCTCTCACTGAGGATGAGTCAACCCCCCCCCCCAAAAAAAAAAAAAATACTAACCCTCACTGCCTTTCCAATGTATCTGAATGGTGGTTTCACACAAACCCCCCCACAATCTCTCCTTCCTCTGACTTCAGTTCCAGCTCATGCACACCTTGTTTCTCTTGGAGAGAGAAAGATTTCCTTTGGCGACGAGTGGGGGGCTTTTCTCTCCGGGAGCCGTCACAGTCGCCTTGCACACTAGAATGAATTTAAAGAGGCAGGTAAACTGCTGCTCGCTCCGTATTAACAGAGCCATATATTCAGCCTGTCTCTCTGGCTTTTTTTTCCCTTCATCTTCTGCCCTTCCTCAGTTTCTCCATCTTTCTCTGCTTGTCTTTTTTTTTTTTTTCCACCAGCCTGTAC
>VVHJ01016743.1:40529-62509 GCA_015107715.1 Tylochromis polylepis
TTGCAGATTCTCGTAATAGCATTCGGTTAGATTCTCTGAAAATCCTATTGACCCACACTGACTGGCTTACCTTTTACCAACATGTAACAACTCAATTTCTTTTTCTGTTTGCTTTAGTACATTCTTCATTCTTTTTTCTTTCTTTAAAAAAAAAGGAAAAGAAAATTAATCTGACAATAAATGAACATAACCCCAGCTTTGCAAGACATGCTTGGTGAAGCATAAGGAAAGAACTAAAGTTCTAGTGAAATGTTGAGGTATCCCTTTAAGGTAAAGCAGGGGTTCATCAGGGGTGAGCAGCGATGCCCAGATGTAAATACAAGCAGCAGATCCTGAAAGCCTGAGGCTCCGATAGAAATCCCAAATTGTATTAAGGGACATTGTCCCTCACTCTCAGAATGCATACCTAATCCTGTTTTAGCGATGTTCCATTACCTCAATTACTATCATCTCGCCCAGAGGTGGACCCAGCCAAGGACACCACCAGAGAACTACCGATGGGTGGAGGAGAGAGAGAGCAAGGGAGGGGAGGGCTATAAAGAGGAGAGTCCTAGCTTGTACCAAAAAAAAGAGAAATAGAGAAAAGAGAAAAGAAAGGAAATAAGGAAAGGAGGATAGATTTATGGAGAAATCATCATAAAGGATAGAGAATGTAGAGATGGAGAATTCATGGAACGCCACTAAGCTAGTTGTAGGTCTGTCTTAGAAAGTAGCCAAGACCTGGCATCCATTTTTGTTTCCCAGCTGGTTGTGGAGGGATGTAATGATGGCAGTCCAGCTAATTTACAGGCCAGAATTTTGGCTTAAGGACAGACTTAAGGCTGTCCTTAAGCTGGCTGATGTTCTGAGGTGGATTCAATAAAAATAATTTTATACTGTAAATGTGCTGCCATCTTAAAGATACACTAACGCTTTCAGTTTACTGTCACCAACATGTCTTGTTCTGGTTACACAGACATACAGGGAGGTAACAGGTCATGTGTCACTGAAGCAACTTGTGGAAAATGGTTTCAAATACTGTAAGCATCTATCGTTCAGTACTTTTTAAGAACATTTAAAGAAAATAAGATCTTTTTTTGCTATTTGCCTTCAAAATGTGGCTACATTCATCAGGATGCTGTTATGGCTGACAACGGGACATCATAAGACTACCAAAAAAATGCAGCCTATACTACTACGTGAATTGTATAAATTTAAGGTTTTCCTACCTTATATTCAGTTTTTGTTGTTTCTGTTGAAATCTTCAGTTTGTTTCAAGGTGGAGAGTACATGGTCTCAACAGTTACCCCTAGATAAAAAGACCAATATTCTGATGTCGGAGTTTTCATGAACGCAGCTCTGCACTGAAAACTGTTTCTCTGACTGAGACCTAAATAAACTACACAGGCATGCTCTGGCTTGTCAGATCACTCCATCAAGTAGAAATGACTTTTGCATGTTTTTAAGTTACAGTTATAAATTCAACATGATGTCACAAAGATGTATTAACAACAGTTTTAGTAACATACTCTGTGCTGCGTACAGTCTTATAGACAGGTAGAGATGGGGGGTTGCCGCTTGTCTGTAGAAGGCCCTTATCTCACGATCGTTAAGAGGTGGCGATATGCAAACGAAGCGCGGCAGTTGAACAACAAGCACTAAAATGAGAAAAGCAAAAATCCCTCACTTGAACTTTGTAGTAAAGTTTATAGAAAATACAAAGAAGATGATTGTTTGTATAACAGTGTTCTGTAAATGCTTTCTGTCAGTGATTCCTGGAATACGGTTTACATGTGTTCTCAGCGATAGGATAGAGAGCATGCTCAGGGGCATTAATACTCATGGTTGCATCGTCCACGTCACAGGCGGGGGATATCATTACAGCCATCTATCAGTCGGCAACTGGTCAGGATTCCATCATGGTCCTGTCAGGGACGAGGCGGCCATTTTAAGTGGCTGTATCTACATGACTGGGGAGAAAGAAAAAAAGTATTACAGCACAGTTGACATAAAAAAATTATAAAGCAAAGGAAAAAAAATGTTCACAACAGCAGAAGAAAAGCTGAAAATTAAATGTGAAGTAAAACAAATTAGCCTTCAGAGAGAGACTATCAAAGTGTGGCACCCTACCCTAACCCTAACCACCAATGACTTTTTTTTTTTTTCTGGAAAGCAATACATTTAAAAAAAAAAAAAAATTTGTTGATGTGTGTCTGTTAGAATAATTATTTTTCACCTTCTGAATGCCAAGACTTGGGAGAACAATTTCCATAATCCCGAATCACATATGATGGTCTGGTGTATTTTGGCCTCAACTGATCCTTTTTGTAGCTGTACGCTTTGGTGCACTGGCTTTATTTCAGCCCCTTACACAGCCATTGGCTCAGAGTGCTAGACTTCGTTGTTGAGAGGGATGGATAGAGCCAGGGGAACTTGCTGCACTCTGTCCTTCTCTCTCTCACACACACAAAGGAGTTGTGAAACATGAGCCAAGCTGTCTTACTGCCTCCCTCTCCCATCTAGCACCACATAAGTGTCCAGGCAATGCCCTTGGCTTAATAAGGCTTAATGCCTGCGCTTGTCACTGTTGCATGGCTGGTATTGAGTGCTAGGGCATTTCTGAAACTGTGTGTGTGTGTGTGTTCTCTGGAGTCTCACTAGTAGGCACACGGCTCTGATATTTACCCTCGGTAAAGAAGCGGATGTTATTATTTCCCCCACTTGCCCACCCTCCTGTCCTTCCCTGTTTTCCGTCTCCTTCCATATACCTGGTGCACATGTGCAGCCAAACTTTAAAGTTGTGCGAGGTATTTGTCACCTCTATCTAAACTTAAACCACAGAGATTACTTCTATCGCATCTTCTTTCTTTCTCTTTCTCTGGCTCGATCTATCTTCATTCCACCGTCTCCATTCCACTTTCTCACTTCATTTTTCTACCTTGGAGTGGTGGAGAGTTTGCCTAATGAAGTGGCTGATGGGAGTATATTACAGGGAGACAGAGTGGAGCGGTCGCCTACTCTAAAATCCATTAACCTTACAGTTTCAATCAGAATGCAGACAAGTCTGAGCTACGAGTCAAAAAGGCGCATATTAGCTTAAGAGTTACACTATTGTGCCTTTTACTTGTTTTACTCAATACTTTACACACGTCTTTATAGAGAGAGAAACATTTTTTTTCTTTTGTTTTCAGACAGTTAGTCAACATTTTATAATGCTACACAATCTTACAAGTCTTTTTTTTAATCAAATGAAAGTATCTTTCCCGGGGATAGACACAGAATAAATAAAAAATTATGAATATGCAGTTATTCACAATTTAATGACATAGCACGAAAATTTACACTTAGTGCACATTCACCGCTGCTGGATAAGCAAAAACATCCTCAGCAAACGATTTCTATATAGTATTGTAGGAGTATCAGTCTGAGCAGAACCACACATATAGAGAGAGACGTTTCTCAAAGAAGGTTATAAACCAGTGATTCCCAAACATTTCGCCACAAGATGTCTTAAAACAAAGCTTATTGTGAGTATCTGCACAAATGAAATGATCTGCACATGTGACCGCTTTAGCCAAAGAGGCATTTTTGTCAGAAGCAAAGGCATGAAGGTTATTCCTTATGAGAAACATATTTCCTATTTTGTCAGATTTGATTTGCATCTATTTGTAGGATTCCCAGTCCCACTGGACTAAATCATATGCACATTTAGGAACTCCTGAGAAGCTCCAGCGAAGTTTTACATAACAAGCATTTCTGTTTTTTACTCAGTAAGTAAGACAAATATAACCCTTACTTCCTATTAATAGTTGTATTTTGACTGCTGCAAAATCTGCCTCAGATACTATTCTGACTGAAAATTCTGTAATAGAATGAGATTTTTCAGGTAGATACAGGGCAGCTTTTGTTCTTAAACTTGCTCACACTGTGCTAACTCAGTACACATTGTACCTTTTTTTTCTGTTCCGTTGGACTCATTCAGTTTGTGTGTATGAAAATATAGATGTCAGACCGGCACCTTGATGATTGTATTCAGAATTACTGCTTGAAAATGTAACTGCTTGAAGGAGACCTATTATTCTCACTCTCAGTTCCATATTCTTATGCTTGGATTCTACGAGAGTAGCTTTGTACTGAGCCTCGGTGCATCCTCTGTTCAACCGCTGAATGAAACAAGCAGTTTTAGGTGCCTTCCCCATCGCTTCAAGTCAGCTTTTGTTGGAAACCAAGTGTTTAGAGGAGTCTGAAGCCCGAACTTTTAGATTATTTGAATTACTTGCAGATTCAGTTCAAATGAATTTAACAGTCGCCACAAGGTGCTTTATATTGTAAAGTAAAGACCCTACAATAATAAAGAAAAAACCCCAACGATCAAACAGTCCCCTATGAGCAGGCACTTGACGACAGTGGGAAGGAAAAACTCCTTTTTAACATGAAGAATCCTGTAGCTGAACCAAGCTGAGGGAGGGGCAATCATCTGCCGTGACCAGTTGGGGATGATGACAGATGATGTCAGATGCCTTTAAACCTACTGGCTCTAAGCTAATAGGACCTCAACTCTGACCTTAGTTCTAGGCTAACAGAGTATGATTTTAAATTTTTTTCCAAAGTCGTGGCAGTCAGGGGAAAAAACAAAAAATATATTAATCTTTAATTTAAAGTTTTGTCTAGTCAGTAAGGGGAAGGCTGAATAATTAAGTTGTCCAGGTAGAAAAAGTGCAGTTTTATTGTCAGTACAGTCAGTGTCCAAGGCCAGAGCAGATCAACCTAAGGGGGGAAAAAAAACATGAATAAATAAATGCATCCTCCCTGGTCCTGATAATGCAAATGATATTCACAGGTTAGATCCTTTGCAGGTGCCTACAATTAGCGGTAATTTGTGCCGATTTTAATGATCCATAATTTGGCTGCTTCTGCAAATGGTTGGTCATATGGGATACGTGTGTGTGTGTGTGTGTGTACAGAAAGAGAAGCCGGGAGAGGAAAAGGGAAGGGAAATGAAGGAAGGAGGCGAATCTTTCGACCAGATGCTGAAATGCACAGACAGACAGACCCCCGTGCACGCGCACTTTAACTCAATCATGTCTTCTTTATGACGACAAGCTATTCTGTCGCAATTCATTGTCGTTTATGTGAATGAAAACATATCTTTTGTCAATTTAAGTCACTGTCTGTAAGCTCTGTACTGTCAGTAAAATTATTGCCAAAATCTCATTTAAACACACACTCATGCATAGAGATTTTCTCTTTGCATGTATTTGTTGAAGTATTTTTTTCCATCCCTAAAACCTCTTTGACTTTCTCTTTCTGGCTATTAGAGGTAAATTGCAGTGTGCCGACATCTAAAAGCTTCCGTGTAAACCATGACATCCTTTTAGTATCACTGTTAATTTGCCATATTTGTTCTGCCAGTAATTAGCAGGTGATACATCCCAATTTAGTGTGTATTTTTACAACCCACCTAACCTGTTTACATATTAATGGGGTGTTTTGTAATTTATTGTCCACGACACGATTCAACAAAATAGCTTTTAACCAAAAAATCATCTGAGATAATTAGCATCAATAGTACGACCCCGAGAACGACGCCCATTTGCTTTTGAAATAATATTGCCTGTTTCAGCTTATTATGTGTTATAACTTTTTGACTTTCTTTTTTCATTGCAGTTGTTGTTATTCCATAAATAACTGTGTTTCTACCCACACACTGAAGACAGCTCAAGCATTTTATGCATTAAATTAGATATTTTACAATTTGTGGTAGTGAAAGGTACAAAGGTATAGTGTTAGTCATTCAGTACAGTCACATACAGAGCTATTATACTATAGCTACTTTCTGTTATAGTGTAAATTAAAATTCCAGACTGACCTTAATTCACAGCAGCACTATCTACCTTTCTCTTTTGCTTTGGGCTCTTGATCATGCATAAACTCGTTAATGTATAAAATGTGCATATCTGCATGTTCACTTTGTTTAATGTACCCTCACTGCACAGTGCTTAATAGTGGAAGGCACTCTGAATGGCAGTGATGGGGGGGGGTTTGTTTATCATCTAATCTTGTAAACGAGCTGATGGCCGTCCATCAGTGCCCTAATGAGATTACACATGCATTGCGGGTCCTGCCACAGGTCATCGTCACCAGGGCCATTCAAAGGCAATTATTGTTTTAGATGTTCCTCTTGTTGCTGTCTCAAAGTGACTCTACATGCTTCACTGATAGAAGACGCTTTGAAGCAGACTGAAGGGGTTATTTTTCCTCTCCAGTTGGAGCCTAAATGTTTTCGCACTCCTACTGTTATACCATCCTCGGGCAATTGAGCTGCTCTGTTGTGTTTGTGTGAATAAGGGTGTGCATACACATTTGAGAGTGGGCAGTACATATGAGCATATGACTCTAAAATACAGTCTATATTAATGAACTTGCATACATTTGAGATAAGAATAGAAAAGCATTTCTGGCTACTCATGGCTTCAACTTCCAGGTCATCCATCAGATTGCCAGGAGCCTGCTGTGAGTGAGGGTTAAATTTTCCTTTAACCATATGTGTAACAGGCAAATTTTCAGAAGGCAGAACATGTTACATTTTGAATGAAGTCACGTATTTTGTCATTGCAGTGCACCACCTGGCAGGTGAAAATTCTATAAAACAGGGTGGATGGTTAGCATAACCCTAATCTTGATTCTAACCCCAGACTGGTTTCCAATGACCCAGTGAATCAGGTGGTTAATGTATTTAGGTTGTTGCTGGAGAAATAAGGAAGTAGTAAATTACAAGTTTGGAGGATTCTTCTGTGTTGACTCTCCTGTGTGTTCGGGAGTGTGTGTGTTTGTCAGTGAGCCTCTGTTTTGGTAGATCAGTGGGAAGTGGTCGTCCGCTGGGATAGCCCCGTTTCTTTGTTCTCCTGCTGACAATGGAGGACTCACAGTCAGTCTAAAGGGAGAAATTATGTCCCAAAGCAGTCTGGGAGAAAAAGAGAGAGACACACACACTTCTCACATGCTACTCATGTGGGGCATGACCTCAATAAAAGCTACTGTTGTATTTGCAAAGCCCTCAACACCATGTGCCGACCACTTTTTAAAAGCTGTAACAGTTAGGCCTTAGGTTTAAAGACTGGTTGAGCTGAGAACAGAGTTGCTCTTCATGTGTTTCGTTCTGTATATAGCACTGTTCATGGACAGCTGTGTCAATGAAAACGAGTCAAATGACACTAAATGAGCAGCATTTGAAAAGCATTAAAGAATCCAGCTTCTGTACAATAACATTAACTGTTTCATATGTAACAAAGTCTGCATCATGTTGAAGGTCACTGATCATTTCTTCTAACCCCCATTCTTTTTTCTTTGTTACAACAGGTAAGGAGGAGCCTACCACTTATACCTGCACTACATGTAAGCAGTCATATGGCAGCGCCTGGTTCTTGCTGCAGCATGCTCAGAATACCCATGGCTTCCGTATCTACCTGGAAAGTGAACATGGCAGTCCTCTGACCCCACGCATGGGTGGTCCCTCCTCCCTTGGCGGAGGCGCAGACTGCCCTTCTCAGCCTCCACTTCATGGCCTTCATCTGCCTCCTGATGCAAGCCCCTTCAACCTCCTGCGCATCCCTGGCTCGGGCTCAGGTGGAAGGGACAGTGTTGGAGCAGGAGGTGGCATTGGCACTGGCGCTGTTGGTGGTGGCCATCATCAGCGTTTCCCCCCAACACCACCCCTCTTCAGCCCCCCTCCAAGGAACCACCTGGACCCCCACCACCTGAGCCCAGAGGAGCTGGCGCTGGCAGCCCACCACCCGAGTGCCTTTGACAGGGTGCTGCGCCTCAATCCTCCTCTGCCTCTAGATCCCCCTCCAACAATGGACTTCTCAAGGCGGCTTCGGGAACTGGCGGGCAACACCTCAGGGTCCACTCCCCCGCTGTCCCCGAGCCGGCCAAGCCCCATGCAACGCTTACTCCAGCCATTCCAGACAGGAGGAGGAAGTGGAGGTACAGGAGGTGCAGGGGGCAGCAAACCTCCATATCTTGCTACTCCACCGCCTCTTCCAGGCTCCATGCAGTCACCTGTAGGCTCTCAGACCACGCCCACTACCCCTCTCCCCTCAGCAGGGGCTACACCCTCCTCTACCACCCAGTTGAAATCAAAGTGTTGTGAGTTTTGTGGCAAGGCCTTCAAGTTTCAGAGTAATCTCATCGTGCACCGGCGCAGCCACACAGGAGAGAAGCCGTACAAATGCCACTTGTGTGATCATGCTTGTACACAGGCTAGCAAACTGAAACGCCACATGAAGACCCACATGCATAAATCGTCCTCACCAAATACAGGCAAGTCAGAAGACGGGCTCTCTACAGCCTCATCCCCGGAGCCTGGAACTAGTGAGCATGTGGGCAGCGCAAGCAATGCCCTCAAGTCAGTGGTGGCCAAGCTGAAAAGTGAGAATGACCGTATGCTACGTGAAAATGGAGAGGAGGAGGAGGAGGAAGAAGAGGAGGAGGAAGAAGAGGAGGAGGAGGAAGAAGAAGAGGAGGAGGAAGAGGAAGGAGAGGAGGAGGAAGAGCAGAATGGAGAGAGAGTAGCAAGACGAAATAATAACAGCTATCACTTTGGCTTGAACCTTGAAACGGCACGTCAGCATGAAAACAACGGCAGCATCGGAAGTCGACTGGGAGGAGTGGCCGATGAGGGGTCGATCCCTCGTTCGCTGCCTGAGGTGATGCAGGGGATGGGTCTTGCTGCTAGCATGCAGCACTTCAGTGAAGCCCTAAATGCACACAAACGAAATGCCATGGCCCAAGAGAACCACCTGCACCACCACCTCAACCGAGACCATCACCACAATCGTGAGATATGTGACGGCGACTCAGTGCTGGAAACCGATCGTGGGGAGGAGGGCTCAGTCTCAACAGTCAACGGTCGAGGAGCATCACCTAATGAATCCGCCTCCGTCGGCCTCTCCAAGAAACTGCTTCTAGGTAGTCCCAGTCCACTCAGTCCTTTCTCTAAACGTATCAAGCTGGAAAAGGAGTTCGACCTGCCCACTCCTACAATCCCTAACACTGAGAATGTCTACTCTCAGTGGCTGGCTGGCTATGCTGCCTCCCGACAACTCAAGGACCCTTTTCTGAACTTTGGGGATTCCAGACAATCGCCCTTTGCATCCTCATCGGAGCATTCTTCAGAGAATGGCAGCCTGCGTTTCTCAACCCCTCCGGGGGAATTGGATGGTGGGATGTCAGGCCGTAGTGGTACAGGCAGTGGGGGCAGCACACCACATCTCGGTGGTCCTGGGCGGCCCAGCTCCAAGGACGGCCGCAGGAGTGATACTTGTGAGTTTTGTGGCAAAGTTTTCAAGAACTGCAGTAACCTGACAGTGCACCGGCGCAGCCACACAGGGGAAAGACCATACAAGTGTGAGCTGTGCAATTATGCATGTGCCCAGAGCTCCAAACTTACTCGCCACATGAAGACCCATGGTCAGGTGGGCAAAGACGTGTACAAGTGTGAAATTTGTCAGATGCCCTTCAGTGTCTACAGCACCTTGGAGAAACACATGAAAAAATGGCACAGTGACCGTCCTTTGAGTACCGAAATTAAGTCAGAGTAGAAGGCCGAACACTGGGACCTTTTCCCCACAGTTATGTCCACCATCAGTCCCCGGTTTAATCCCTGCCCCTTGTAGATTTGCCCCAATCCCAACACTCCACTTTTGCCAATCTGGCAGAAGTTTAAGACCATGTGCTCTGCACCAGCACAACCTGTTTCCATTACTCATTGAATGCATGATCTGTATCGGGGCAATACTCTTGCATTGACGCAAAACTTCGAGCCTTTCTCTTGTGCAATAATTTACATGTTGTGTACTATTTTCTTTTATGAGTTTTCCTTTTCCATTTTTAAGAATTAGTCAGCATGCATAGTATGTTTTTGCTAATCAAAGAAAAAAAAAAGAAAAGAACTTGTCCCTGGTTGGTTAGTTGTTGAGTAAATGTGTTGCTGTTTTTCTCTTGTTCAGTTTTTTTCTTTTTATTCTTCAAAAAGAGAAAAGACAAGAAAGATACATCCATGCTGCATACATTCTGTAACACATATCATGTACAGTTCTGTTTTGTAACATGGAAAGTGAACATTCTTTGACTTGATCCATTTCTTACAACCCTGAAAATGCACTTATCCTGATCTTTCTAAAAGATACCATGTTCAGACAGGGTTTTAAAAAAAAACATACATTGGCTTGAGGACTAAACTGAAAATGAGCCTCGAAATTTCTTTAAAAAAAGACAAGGGTGTGCTAGAATTCAATTTGTACTATCATTCGGTAGAATAAGAAAGAGTGCCTTTGATATCTTTAGACTGCATTGGCCATAACCTTATCTGGCATAAGTTTGGGGTCACATAAGCCACCCAGGAAAGGTCCTTGCATCAAGCACCTGACTGCTCAAATGGACTGTGATGATTCATGATAAAAGATCTGAGAGTTTTCTTTAATCATCATTTAGCTACCTATTACATGTTCAATAGGCTATCTTTAATATGTGGATTTCATGGCAAGCATGGTACAAGCAGTATTGTGTATATCTGAATTATTTGTAGTTTTGTTTTTTGGTAAGGAGGTACTTTTAAAACAAAGGTAACTTGTAGTGTACAATCCTGAATTTGAGGGATACAGCGCATGGCTGAGAAGTGTCATGTATCTGCGTTAGCACAAACCTACAACGCTGCTTCAATACGTTAGTGTGTGGAACAATGCATAAAGTAATATATGAGCTCCAAATGAGGCTAACTTTATTTGAGAGCATTGAAATAACTACAAGCTAGACAGACAGAAAGCTACACAGAACTGGAAGCTACATATTACGGGGATTAGAGGCAATGTCTTTCACTTTACATTTCCAGTATCAAAACAGGGTCATAAGTATTATTGCAGAAAAAAATAGAGAATTGCAAAAAAATCTATCTGTACTCTAGGGCTCTTTCAAAAAAAAAATCAAAATGAGATAATTTTAATCAGTGTGTATAGGCTAATGCAGAGCATTTTTTTGTTTGTTTGCTGTTGCTTTTTAACCCAAAGGCAGAATTCTTTTGTTCTTTCATTCAAGCTGTTCACAGCACCACACTTGTCACTCCGCTTGGGGTACGTACTGACGTCTCTCGTGCATTGTCCCACACCGATGCGATGTTGGTACACAGATTGAGTCTAAAAGCTAGGTTGTCATTTATAGGACATAAAGTGCACTGTTTCTTTTTTTCCTGTTTACAAGTTTACGTTGAAGGGGACAAAAACCTCAATGAAATGCTGTCAGACGATGAGGGTCCCATTGTTCTGAACAGTAAAAAGATGAGACACATAATATGTTGCAACTCCACCCTCATGACCTCTGTACCCTTGCCATTTCACCTTTGACCATTTGTCAAATTGTTACCCCTGGAATCCCCAAACATTTAGCCTGGGCTGAAAATTCATTGTGGTCAGCAAGATCTGTAAATTCAAAGGTTCACAGTGAGCTACATAAGTAACCGATGCTCCTACATGGCCGTCAGATGGACACAGTTTTCATTCCTACTGGCCACTGTAACATCCACTTTTTGTTGTTGTTGTTGTTTTTTTTTAAAGGGGCTGTCTTGTATTCATCTGTACCTGAATAATCTATAGACCTTGCTGGCTTGTCAACTGACACTCCAAGTTGTGTTGCCCACACTGCAAGAATCTGTTTTTTGTATAAATCTTCCTTTAATTATAGATATGAAAATAAACTTTTGTTTTCAAATAACACTTCACGCTCTCTTAGGGGAAGATGTGTTTAAGTTTAATTGTCGTTTCTCTTTTCCTCAGCGTCTTGGTGGTGTTCAAGACTCCGATCACAGTATATATGAAATGATACAAAAAAAAGATGAAAAACAGACAAACAAAACAAAACAAAAAAAAACTGTGTGATTTCTTTTTTTTTTTTGTATTTTATTTTGCCTTGGCTCTTCACAGCTCTTCAGGTTGAAATACATTGGGGAAAGGATTAAAATTATATATGAATATATAATAAAGAACTTAAAATATAGGAAAATGCACACTCATGTCGATTCCTATGCTTAAACACATTTATGGTCTACTTTTTCTGTATTTCTAGAATTGTATTTGAATTCAATGTTCACTTAGAGTAGGCACTATAGTATTTATATTGAGGCTCGTATTTTTAACTGTTGCTTGTTCTCTCTAAAGGTATTTACCATACCTTCTTTTGGTAGTGGAAAAAAAAAATCCCAAGCTGCCACGGTATATTTTTTTAATTTGGCAGGATAATATAGTGCGAATTATTTGTATGTTTAAAGAAATAAAAGAAAAAAAAACATAAAAAGCAGCTAAAATATGTGGCATTGGGAGGCATCGTGGGGCCATCAGATGGCCGTTGCTGTTTCCTGTCCACAGAGGTGGTTGTACATATCTTTGCTTTTTGGTTCAGACCTCCTCCCCACCCCCACCCGCTGCCATTCTTGTATGCAGTAATGCAAGCTGACGTCGGCCTGTTCTGTTGTGTGCTTCTGTCTCTCTCACCCCTCCCACCTGACGACATTCCAACATCAAGAAGCTAGGGGGAAAAAAAAAACAAAAGAAAAAAAACCTTCATATGCAGTACATGGATTACGAAAAAGCGTCAAAATAAATACGTTGAAAAAGAAATTAAATGTTTTGCAGTTTTTTTCATTGCCAAATACTAAATGGTGCTTTATATTTAGATTGGGTATACTTTCATATGCAAAGCATATTTAAAAATGACCCGGGGGACGTGGAGAAGCCTGCTTGAGTTGAGACTTTTTTGTAAATGGCAATGCGGAATATTTTGTTATCAGCCTTTTCTATTCCTGTTCTGAGAGCTGTTTGTTGTAACTTGAACTTGAACTTTATCTTTTACTATGGGAGTTACTATTTATTATTACCTATATGCTCTGTTTAAAACAGAGACATGGAATGGATTTTTTTGGTTTTTTGTTTTCTTATTTTTTTGGTTATGTTATAATTTTAATTTTTTAAATTTTAATTTGTTTTTTTTGTAATGGTGGCCGATGGTCATTGGACAAACCGAGCTCTTTAATTTCTGTTGTACTTGTTTGGGGTCTCTGTTCAGTTGTATTGGGAAAACCACTGTCTGTGTTTTCTGGCAGATGTCTGCATAATCCTGTTCACACACCCATTTTGTCCCTTTATCAAAAAACAATTAATAAAAAAATGAAAGTATAATGGCACTTGTTGCTTATCTCCACTGTGTGTGTGTGTGTGTGTGTGTGCGTATGTGAATCAAGTTATCTCAAATATGCATGCATGTATGTGTATGTAATTACCCCCACTCCACCCTACAGCTATGTTTTACTTGCAAACTCGTCATCTAGCTGTTGTATCTTTTTGAATGTCTTATAAAAAAAAAGGTCACAAATGGCTTTTAATGGAAGAGTTTTAACAAGTCCAGACATTCAGTTCCCCCACCAGAGTGAGCGAGTGTCTGATCTGGTTTTCTTAACATACAAGGCTACATGGATGCTAAACTCATTTTACATCGTGGGCCACATATAACCTTTGACCTCAAGTGGGCCAGACCAGTGAAAATCCTCTACTTGTCAGCATAAAGTTTAACTACACATTGAATCCCTCAGATATCTTTATATAAGAAAAATAAGTAGAATTTCAACAGTTTTTCTGCATGATGAAGAAATGGTACGTGGAAGAAATCTGTCAGCATATGGACTCTTTGGGACTACATTTTAAGTAGGTTTATATGTATATAGTGAAGAAACATGAACTTTTCTGTAATTTCTTTCTGTCAGTTTTAATTGTTTATTTACTACTTAGTTACTCTGGTGTAACTATCAGTTTGGTGTCTCTATCAGTAGAACAAGCTCTAAAACTTATGAAGACACAGTTAAAAGATCTTTGCTCTTCTTCACATCTTCTAAAGCCATCCAGTGGCTGAATTGGAGTCTTTTGACAGGCCAGTTCTTGCTTTACCCTGTTGCTTGAACCTACTGAACTCAGCTCTCCACCCCAAACCTCACCCGAGCCTTTGCTCAAGTACTTTATGTCCACTATATTACTTGCTCTGTGTATGTGTGTGCATGTGTCTGCTTTCAGCGCACTGACCGAGGTGGGTGGGGTGGCAAGAACTCATGATACCCATGTGCCATCCTATCTGCTGGTCAAGACAGCCCAGCTGTTTTAGTGCATGTGAGTATACTATTTCCACTTAGTTTGCACACTATCTTAAAGCACATGTGTGTACTATGCTGTCACTCCTCAGACTACAGTGAGTGTCTGTTGCTGATAGATAGATGTCCCTTATGGGACTTCAGTCTCACATACACACACATTTGTATATACATACAGCATATGAACGCGTATACTTTCACAGAATGTACTTAAGTAAATATCATTATCTACCATTACCCCTCTGTTTGTTCAATAGTCACAAAGGCTCATAAAACTGTCAGGATCAATCAGCACTGTGTCCTTCACACACCACACCCCTCTATCCAGCTCTCACACACACTTTAGCATCCTTATAAAACACCAGCATACCTGCTATTACATGTAAGATTTAGTCATTGTGAATATCATTTAGTGGGAATCATTCAAAACAGGAAACGTAATAAATGATTTCCCTGATCACCTAAAGCAACATTAAAAAAAAAAAATCAACACATCTATCAACAGTCCAGAAAGTTGTAAAGTCTCTATTGTTTTATCTCTTTTTCAAAGCTATTAATATTATAATGTTGATCAACACTCCGCACACTCTTTGGCATATGTATACAGTGGATACGGATCACAAAATGAACATTTTCTTGATGTGAGCCAACTAGAGTTAGGATTTGTATCTGGTTAATGTTGACTCCTTTTTATTAAACACTCCTGTTTAAAGATTAGCGCTATGATGCATGAGACTTTAATTAACTCTAATGTGTCCTAATTCGTGAAAGTTTGCCTATTTAGCATGTGCTTGACACAAAACATAACTCTTGCTGTAGACAGGTCACTGGCAACCTAGTGGATATTAAGACATTAAAGGAAACCTGTGTCATGGTTTTTTCTCTATGTGGCATCCTGAATTTTATTACATTTGGGCTTTTATTGAGTTTTGATTGCTTTTTTCTGTGCCTTTTGTGTTTGCCTCCTGTCCAGAGCTTACTATTTATCTGTATGAGTTCTTTCTTTCCCAGCTGCCATAGGGCGAGAGGAAGGATATGGCCTGGACAGGTCACCAGTTTGTTGCAGGACCAACACAAAGAACTAGACGACCATTTGCACTCACATTCACACTTATTGTCTATTTAGAATCATCAGTTAACTGCATGTCTTTGGACTGTGGGTACCCAGAAAGATGCTATGCAGGTTTAGGGAGAACATGCACAAAGAGGTCCCAGCCAGATGGTGCATTCAAACCCAGGACCTTCTTGTGAGGCAACAGTGCTGTGCTAACCAATGCACTGCCATCCTGCCTTATTTTCCACGTCTGTCTGTATTTAGATGCCATTTTCTCCCTCAGTCTTTGACAGGTTGTTGTATCTTCCTCATGTTTCGGTTCTCCTTTGTTTTATTTTCCCTTTTGCTACCGTTAGCTTGGATTTCATGCTTTTAGATTTTATCACTGTTTTGGACTCTCCCATTACTCTGCACAGTGCCGTTATCAGTAAGTTCTTTATTAAAGTTTCTTGTTATTTTCCGTTCACTAACCAGTCCAGATTTTATCTGCATATTACATCCTCTTGGGAACACAACAACTTATGTTATTGTCAATTATTTGTCTTTATTATTTACTGTAGCCTTAGCGAGCACTGTGGCCATGCTGTATTATGATAAAATAAAAATAAGACTTATGGTCAGATTTGTTCAGATCCTATCCAAACCTGGCATGCCAGTACTGACCTAAACAGTAAAAGTGATTCAAAACCCCAATATTTCTGCATCAGCACCAAAATTACCTTTAAAACACAGAGCTATGTTAGGTTGAAATAAGTGGCCATGCATTTGCACAAAACATTGCAATTCAGAGATGATCTCTGATCTTTATTTTTTGTTGATATTTCTACAATGTCAAAGGTCAGAAAGCTTGCACTAACTTGCCTAAACTACCTCTGGTCTCAAAGGAACAGAAATATCTATAATAAAAAACGAAACTACAAATACGATGACCAGTATCTCTTTGGGATATGTATTACTTCCTCCCCATAGCATTTTTACTTTGTACAGATGGGACTGGGAGCAGGTTTCTAACATCTTCCAGTCAGTGCTGCTGGGGGAGTAACAACTTCTCCTGCTACTTTTCAGGTGCCCTTGACCAAGGCAGTGAACCTCAGCTGGTGCAGAGAAGAGCATTTAAAGATGTCACTTGTACTGGGTAGCCCTCAGGTGCAAAAGCCTCAAATTTTCCCACAACAACAAAGGCTGCAAAAGGATGCAAGGAATATGCAGAAAACAAACTAAAAAGCAAAGTTTGTGCAACTAAGTTTGCTAAGATACTTTCATGTCCTGACTTTTAGAAGATTCACTGGTATAGTCAAATATATTCACTCACCCATCCAAATCACTGAATTCAGGTGTTCCAGTTACTTCACAGGGGTATAAAATCAAACACCTAGGCATGCAGACTGCTTTTACAAACATTTGTGAAACAATGGATTGCTCTCAGGAGCTCACCTGTGCAACAAGTTTAGTCATGAAATTTCATCACTATTAAATATTTCACAGTCAGCTGTTAGTGGCATTATAACAAATTGGAAGTGATTGGGAATGACAGCAAATCAGGCACAAAGTAGTAGGCCACGTAAAATCACAGAGTGGGATTAGCAGATGTTGAAGCACATTCTGCACAGAGGGCTCCAACTTTCTGCAGAGTCAATTGCTACAGACCTCCAAACTTCATGTGGTCTTCGGATTAGCTCAAGAACAGTGTGTAGCGAGCTTCGTGGAATTCGTTCACATGGCAGAGCAGCTGTATCAAAGCCTTACATCACCAAGACATCCATGAGTGAATTTGGAACTCTATGTTGAATGGTCAGCATAGAGTTCTGACCTTAACCCGACAGAACACCTTTGGGATGAATTAAAGAGAAGAATGTGAGGCAGGTCTTCTTATCCAACATCAGTGTCTGACCTAACAAATGTGCTTGTGGAATGGTCAAAAATTCCAATAAACATACTCCTAAACCTTGTGAAAAGCCTCTCTAGAAGTGTTGAAGCTGAGAAGGGTGGGCCAACATCATGTTAAACCCTGTGAATTAAGAATGGAATGTCACTCAAGTGCATATATTTGGCAATATAGTGTATATTGACATATATATAGTATATATTGACATGGTAGGACTGTTATTGTTTGCTAAACAACTGTTCACCAGCAGCACTGACTGGGCAAATAAAACGAGTCAGCACCATTATTTCTTTCTACCACTCATTTTCTCTTTCTGTTTCTGTGATAAATTCATGTTATAAATCTGTGATGCATTCAAGTCATTTCTGCTTAAGCAGGGTTCTCCTGTGCTAGTTTATGTGAAAAGCATAATGCATTTGTCACCGTTATAAAATCTATATGACCATGACCTGCAGTCCCACATAAACTCCCGTGGATTTGTGTTTGGCCTGCAGGATTTCAACAATAAGAGATTCTCCAAAGACTTTCGAAAGCATGTTTTCACATTGCTTTTGTCACTGTGTGGCCTTGACGTGACAGTGTTCCAATGGAATCTTGATAAAGAAAAGGAATTTATGTGTGTGCATGAATGGGTTTTGTCTGTCTTACTTCTAACTCATTATACTTTGGCATCTGTACCACAGAAGTGCATTTTGTCTTGGCCAGCTTCCCTCTGCCATACATAGAAGAAGCTATGTCTATACATATCGAACAGTTCTTTATACACTGACCACTGCAGTCTATAGGAAAAGGCAGCAAAGTAAATGCCTTTTACTATAATGGAAAGTCATTGAAAATTACTTAGCACTTATAATGACCACGAGGCCAGTCCACTATATAAAAAAAATGCAATCAAAGCCAGTAAAGGAATAATGACTGCCTTTGACCACAGCACACTTAACGCCGCTGTGTAGGAGTTCCAGTTTAACACACTGACTTAAGAACCACAGAATAAATCTTTGTCCACATCCTTTGAGGTGAAAATAGAGTTATTGGTTCATGGTGGTGATGCCATTTGATTAACTTGAATAACCTGTATAGCATGGCTGAAACATATAAAAGGTAGCTAATCTACCATGTGAAAGGAAAAGAAAAAAGTATTCAGCCAGCTTCTGTAGAGATACGTATTTTTCTTATCATCTCCGTATTTTTCTATCCTTTTGACCATCATTTTTATTCGTCATAACAAAACACTCACCACAGAACTTTGGGAGCATCTGTAAGATATGGTCAGACTAGGCAAGACCTCAAACCCATCACAGCCAACAATGCTTTGTTTTGAGATGAAATCAAACTGTCTGTGAGCAAACCAAAGAGATGTGAAAGTTCAAATAGCTTCCATTTTTGTGGCAGCTTCAGATACCCTTTGACATAACCACCCATCCATCCATTTTTTGCTTATCTGGGGCTGGGTCACTGAAGACATCACCCTGAGCAGTGAAACCCAGAACTCCCTCTCTACAGCCACTACTTTAGTCAGTGGGGACACTGATGCGTTCCCAGGCCAACCAGGAAATATCTCTCCAGCATCCTTGGGTCTACTCCAAGCCTTCTGTAGTAGGACAAGCCAAGAACAACTCACCAATGAGGCGCCAAGGAAGCATCCTGGTTGCCCGGGTGTTCAGATGTCTGAATCACCTCAACTGGTTCCTTTTGAGTAGCGTACTACTCTGAGTTACTCTTGAATGACTGAACTCTTCACATCTCTAAGGAAGAGGTTTCCCACCCTTCGGAGAATACACATTTCCACTGTTTGTATCCAGAATCTTATTCTTTCAGTCACTACCTAGAGCTCATGACTATGGGTGAGGTTGGGGACGTAGATCGACCTGTAAATCAAGAACTTTGCTTTTATGCTCTTCTCGCTCTACACCATGAGGGACCGATACAGCGTCCGCATCACTGCATTCCAGCCCCAATCCATCTGTCAGTCTCCTGCTTCCCTCACTTCTGAACAAGACCCTGAGCTACTTAAACTCCTCTACTTGAGGCGCCAAATGGTCCCTTACCTGGAGTGGGTATTACACCCTCTTCCAGCTGAGGACCATGGCCTTGGACTTGGAGATGCTAATTCTCACCCCCAACTCTTCACACTCAGCTGCAAACTGCTTTAGTGAGGCCACCAAGGCGGAAGCCTTCCACCACTTGGCTATGCCACTTGACTGTGCCTAGAAATTCTCTCCATGTTTCTATCGACAGTATTGTATGTATCATGTGATTAAAACACTCATTACCTTGTATTTGTTTCTCCTTTACAACACTGAAGAATCTTCCACTTCTTGTGTCTCAGGGCAATCCCCGTTTTGGTTTGTGTCACTTCAGTAGCTGTTCAGTCACATTGATGTCTTCCTAAAAAACACTTCTGTTGTGTTTTATAAAATTTTGTCTGGTTTTGCAGTGTTTTTCCATTTTCTTAAGTTGGAGTGTGTTTGACCTCCCCGGGCCACCGTAAAAACTGCATGCTCATTTATGTGGCTTTTGATTGTCAAACATTAGAAAAAACTGCCAGGCTCAGCACACTGCTGGACAAATCCCATGTTTTCTTCAAGTATTCCTTTGTGTTGGTACCCCTTTTGTGTAAACAGAGCAGGCTCATTCACTCACACAGTGAGTTTGCTAGTCTGAATATGGCCTAATTTGGAGGAGGTGATGCAGGAAGTTTTCAAATTCTTTATATAGGTAAAGAGAAAAATGCTAATACTGCACTGTAAAAATATTTAGAAATAAAAGTATAAATGTATTATTTGAAAACAATAATGCTAATTGTGGTAATAATAGTGAAGTGTGGTGTCTTTATGATTTATTGTCAATTCCAAGTAGATTCCAAGAAGAGTGGAACTTCAACATTATAACCACTGCAAAATATAATCAGTGGGCAGTTTAATTTATAACAAATAATTTATGAACTCCTTGCTTTTCTTTAATTAAGAAAAACCCATTTATTTTAAGTAACTGTCAAAATGCGTTGGCATGGAAGATAAAGTCACAAGACACAATGTCTATGTCACAGGTAAAAGTTCCATTTTAATCCACTCAAACAGTTGTAGGTGTCAGATTCCTTCTGCATTTGTCTTAAATCAACCGACAGACAAAAGCAGGCCACAGGTAGGTCTTTGTATCTCACTCACAAAACAACAGCATGTTAAGCTCCGCTGTTAAAAAGCTGCGATTTCACCAACTTGTGCCGTGCGCTTTGTTTTGATGAGAGTATTGATTCTTACAAGAGGATTTTTGTGTTTCATGAGCACCAAAAGGTTTTGATTCCCGCAAATAAAACTGTGTTGAATGCTTTATTTTTCAAAACTTGTCCTTGGTGTAGCCGCTGGAATTGTTGAGACTATTCAGAGAACACAGTGGAAAACACAGCGGCTTTCGAAGTTACTTAATCTCATATCGAGCCTTATAATCACACCCCCACTGCCCATGCTTTGACTGTGTTTCTGATACATTCCTAGAAGAGAAGATTATTTGCAAATTTCTTGATTTAGTAAGAAATGTGTGGCTCCTCTGTCACTACTTGCTGATAATATTATACAGTGCTATTTGAATCAGTTTTAGGTGTCGCAGTTAGTCAACCCCCAGCCTACATAAGTGCACACATGCTTACACACAAAGCTAAGCTGAGCCATGAGAGGTCAAAGTCTATTGATAGCCTTTCAGTGAAGGAATGCAAGGTGGAGAAAAGACAAATCAAACAGCAGGTGATGGCAGGTGTGTTGATTTGTGTCTGTGTACCCCCCTCCGACATTGCCATACTCACTTCAAAAACTGCATATCCTGAGGGTGTAACTGAGAATCCCAAGGGTTGAGGAAGCTGGAGGAAAGGGGGAAGGGCGTCTGGCCCTTTGCAGGGTCGCAAGGTCAGAGAGTAGGCTTAGCGGAAAAAAAGAAAGCACCCTCCCTCCCTTTTCTCCTCTTTTCATTCTTTCACCCCACCCCTCGAACCCAGTCTGAAGTTCAAATTCATTGTCAAAGTGAATGAATGAAAGAATGAATGAGTGAATGAATGAAGGGGTGGGGGAGGGTCAGGGAGGAAGCAGACCAACATGTGTCAAATGAACCTGAGTGGCTAGCAAAGGAAAAGCATCTTTCAATTTTCTTTAAATATAACTGGATATTAAAATGTGCTGTTTGTGACAAACAACAAATCAGGACCCACATCATTAACTTTATGTGTCAGACAGATGATGTACACTTTAAATCATTTGCTTGTGTTTATGGCTTCCTGCTCCAGTTAGAAAAATTACGAAACAACTGCAATGCTTATAAAGCATTTATGATCCTTTCTAATACATTATGAGAGCCACTTCAGAGACAGTTTAAAATGCTGGTTATTTTTCAGGGATTTCATATTGTAACACAGTAAAGGCCAGTAAACACCTAATAAAGCCTGATAACATACTGGCCCTTTTGCAGTGTGGCTGAATGATGAAAAGAATAAGCTCACTCATTGACTGCACTTGATGATGTTCTCCATTATATCATCCTCCCCGATTGTACTCTAACCCCCCTCGACCTCACAGTGCAGCAGTAGGCAGCAAGGGCTGCACTGGGTTTGGATCCTCCAGGGTCATTAAGGACTGTCTCTGATCTCTGACCCTAGAAAGAGGCCTCTCGGCCTGGCTGGGCTAACGGAAAATCCCTGAGGCCTGAGCTGGATAAAAGGATGTCCAGGAAAGGCATGGATTATCAGTGTGAATATATGTGTGTGTGTTTGTGTGTCTCTGTGTGTGTGATGACCCTGGAGACTCATGCCCATCTTGTGTAACCAAGTTTAGGACACAAAATCTCCAACACGCACGCATACACACCGGGGTTGTGGAGGTTAATTGCAGCTA
>VVHJ01016746.1:3638-13783 GCA_015107715.1 Tylochromis polylepis
TGTGCTTAAGCAAAGAATAGCCCTAAATGAAAATCACTGAGCAAAACACAGCTATTAGAGGTTTATTGCGTGGCATGACACCATGAAGTCTGTTAGCTGTGAGAGGAGGAGGAGGAGAAGGAGAGAGACGCTGAAAGAAGGATGTTCAGCTAGATTGTTATTGAGAGGCTTTTTTAGACTATGGCAAGAGACAAGGGACAGAAAAAGGTGAAACGTGCGCACCGTTAATTTTAAGCCTTCTACTGGGATCATCTTTGCACTAATCCATCATGGGAAGTGTGGATATTGTGCAAATATTCCATCCAGATAAACTGGCCATAAAGATGAAGTCATCATTTCAACATAACCTGAGAGATACTCACCACTCCCTCTGACAGCAGGAATCATCTCCTTATCTGTGCAGGATACAGCAACAGCACGCATCCTAATACAGCACCACCGTTTAGCTCAACACCTCTACTTATCTATCACTTTCTGTAAGTCTTTCCTCATCAGAGAAAAAAAAAAGCATGCATCAACCTTTCTCTTTTGTTTGTCAGAAGAGGAAGAAAAAGTACTATTTATGGTATGACTGTGGATGCAACTCAGAAGCTCTTCTACATGACAGAAAACTGCCTGGGAGACGTCCCTTCAGTGCTGCAATATTCCTTGGAAATACACAATCGGTTCTTACTTGGTTTTGAATGCGCCAAAGCCAGCAGGAAATCAGCAAGGGCTCCGACTTAATTAAATTGCCTTCGATTAAAAATTGAGTGAAATTCAATTACGCATTGAAAAAGCGCCTAATGCTTTTTCCTTCCACCTGGAAGTTGGAGTCAGGAGCCTGGACTTAATCATAAAGAGTGAAAGGGAGGGTGGATGGATGGATGGTTAGATAAATTCTCTCCTTAGGAAATCCTGTTCTCCATGTGAGAAATATTACACTAAGCCATGGTAAATATTCACAAGATCTGATTCGAATTTTCAAACAAAAATGCAAACATGCTTCAGTGAATTCCCTTATAAGCCATATAAGAGCAAGACTGAACTGCTTTTTAATTTCCATTTCTAAAGCAGGGTTGGATTACACGTGTATGTGTGTGTGTGTGTTTGCGTGTGTATGTGTGTGTGTGTGTCTGCAAGTGGGAAGGAGAGATGATGAATTTCCCTGTACGGCATAAAAGATGATCCTTAATCTGCACCATTCATTCAGCTTTCAAAGGAACAACATCAGTGAAGCGCTGTCACCATCAGTTGGCTCACACAGCGCTGCGTGAATGAGTAACATGCAGGGCCACATATTGACCAAATAATCACATTATGTTACACAACTGTACAGACTGTGAATATATATCCATGCCTTTGAAATGTGACACTTTACAGCGAGGATATGCTATGACTTTTGTGGAGGAAATAAACGAGTACAGCATTTGTGATTTGCACAGTTGGAATTAGTGTGAGATTTCCACCATTGCTTTTTTCAGTAAATTAGGTTTCTAAGGTTCTCTGTCTCTATTTCTAAGGTTCTTTGAGTTCTGGTACTCAGGTACTTTCAAGGAAAAGCAAGTGTTGCAAGCCTGGCAGGCTAATGTGTCCAAGTGCCCCCCCACTTAGCGTAAGCATCAGGGAATTATAACTTACAAGTATTAAGTTACCTAATGTATCTTTATTAGCCTACTGTTACAGTTAATCATCATTACACATATAAAACAGCTTGAAAGACAGTTAATTTTCAACCTAACTGAAACCCACAACAAACAGCTTAACATTCCTATCCACAGTGCTACTAAAAAACCCCAACAAACTAAAAGGAAAGCACACCACCTGTCATTTCTAGGGTTTAATTAAAAATGATATGGTCTTAATGATATAAATACAACCTGAGATGAACAACAGCACATAATATATTATACTGTGTCATAATTCATTTAACAAAATTGAACCAAAATGCAGAAGCAGTTGTGGAAAACTAGACTTTGACTGGACCATCGCAAAACCTTGATTCTTTTTTTTTTCTTTTTTCCCCCAGCCATTCTATTGTAGATTTGTTGCTTTGCTTGGGATCATTGTCCCAGGGGACAATTGTTCATTGGTTTGCATGACCCAGTTTTAGCCAAGTTTTAGCCATCCCTCTGCCACCGTGCTTGACAGCTGGTATGAGGCATTTATGCTGATATGCTATCTCTAAACGTGGCACTGTGATTTAGGGCCAGACATCTCCACTTTGGTCTTGTCTGTCCAAAGCACCCTGTTCCAGAAGTTTTGTGCTTTTGTCACATGTAACTCTGCAAACCTAAGCTGTGCTGAAATGTTCTTTTTAGAGAGAAGAGGCTTTCTCCTGGCGATCCTTTCAAACAAGCCATACTTGTTCAGTCCTCTTCTAATTGTGCTGTCAGGAACTTTAACATTTAGCATGCTTACTGAAGCCTTTTTGTAGTTGCTCAAACACTGCACTGTCTGACCTTGGGAGGAATTTGCTAAAATATCAGCTCCTGGGAAGACTGGGAACTGTCTTGAATGTTTTCCATATGTGAATATCTTCCTTACTGTGGACTTCAAATTCTTTGCAAATGCTCTTATAACTCTTCCCAGGTTGACGATCAGCAGCAGGTGCTTCTCTAAAATTATTGCTGATGTCTTTTTTCCTTGGCATCATACTAAGACACACCTGAATGCTCCAAACCTACAGTTGCTAAAACTTCTGCTTTTATAGAAGTCCTCAAACTTGCTGATGATCAATTAATCAAATGCATTTGACTATCAGCACTTATACTCTTAATTCCTATGGAAGCAACAAGGATGACTCAGTTTTTCACACACTGCTTCTGCATCCTGGCTTAGTTTTTTTTTTTTTTAAATGACACAGTGTAATATCACACGTGTTGTTTTTCATGTGAAGCTGTTTTTAACTTTATTGTGTCCTGATATGTAAAACCTTAGAACTGACAGAGGGTGTACTTTCCTTTCACACTAACTATCTAAAATCTCTGATTCCTCTGCTATTCACACTTTTGGTTATACTTTCCTGAAAGGCAGAAACACTTATTTATTGAGCGTGAACATCAACGGAGGACAGTTCAGTCTCAAGCACTGGGATCATATCTGCTGTCCTCTGCTTCTACATATTGTTAATCTGACCTTGAGTCTGATCAGCTGCTATAACATTTGTACATCTCATATATAGCACAATAAAAAACCCCCGACTCAAGTCCGATAAGGAATCCCGTTCACTCACCCATGTCTGTAATTTTTGCATATTTAACTTCATTGGAGGCACTTGACGTGCCAATTTGTAAAAAATAACCTCCATTCAGAATAAAAATCTCCACTGGATGATTAGAAGACAGGCTTGGCTAAGACTGATTGCCGTGGCCTTTCCAGAGCTATTCTGGCTCTGCTGAGTGCGTGCCTTCCACTCTCTATTGATCTATCGACCCACAGTCCAGTAAAACCTTGCTCAGACCAAACGGTGAATCGGACACACACACACACTACAGGCACAACCAAGCATACGTATACACTCATACAGACACGTAGACACAGACTAACAAGCATGTTGATTTTTGATGAGAAGATTGATGTAGCCTCTCTGAATTATGCTCACGTCAACAACAGCCACTCCAGCTCCCTCGCTGTTTGCGATTCTTTAGTGTGTGGAGGCGGCGGTTAGCTGCCATTGACCAGCCTTTGTAAGGTTTTGTCACAGTGATGCAATCACCACAATGTAATTGGAATTGAGCAGCTCAGTAGCTAGGGTTAGGAAGGTAAGAAAAGGATCGGTATTGTCTGCTGTAATAAGATGCAGGTTGATGCGCTGGGGTTAAAGGTTACTCACAGAACACATCACCATATAGATATAAAAAATTAAAAGTCAGTATTAAGAGTGCAGAAAATAAATGCCGCATGAATAAGGGAAAGACTCTCACTACTGAGAGGAGTTTAATCCGAAAGTAAAAGGAGTCGGTCTCTTAAGTTTCAAGTCTTTCTGCAAGCCATTGTGACTGTGTGAGTGGCCTTCTCTGCTCAGCACTCGAGCCCAAGCTCACTCACCCACTCTGAACTTTTCTCTCCAGCGTGCAGCAACAAACGCTGGCGACTGCAGCTTGTGTGTAAGTACATAAAGAGCAGCTCCTTTACAGCTCTGTCATGGCCACTCTTTGCTCTCTTTGTGTGTGTAACCTCCCCCACACACACACACACACTCCACCCCACCTCACCCTGTGCACTCAAGTGTGCAGAGGGAAGCTTGCTTCTTACAGCTCTACATTTACAGTGCAAATGTGGCAGGACCACATGCCAGTGCTGTACATGATGCTTGGTCAAGCGCTTTTGTTGTGTGCTGTTTATTTCCTAAGGCGTGCTTTTGATATGTTCAATGCAAATCAGTATTTAAATGACAGCAGCATAAAAAGAAAGGTTGCTATCAAGTTTGTTTCTCATTCATGCAGTCTACAGAATATCTAAGACATTAGGTTAATTAAAGTGGACCTATTGTGTTCATTTTTAACACTGTATACACCGATCAGGCATAACATTCTGACCAGTGACAGGTGAAGTGAATAACGCTGATTATCTCTTCATCATGGCACCTGTTAGTGGGTGGGTACTTTAGTGAGCAAGTGAACATTTTGTCCTCAAAGTTGACGTGTTAGAAGTGGGAAAAATGGGCAAACGCAGGGATTTGAGTGAGTTTGACAAGGGCCGATTTGTAATGGCTAGATGACTGGGTCAGAGCATCTCCAAAACTGCAGCTCTTATGGGGTGTTCCCAGTCTGCACTGGTCAGTATCTGTAAAACATGACAGGGTCCCATGTGGCTATATTCACTCTCACTGACATCATTTAGAGCCAATAGTGGAAAACCAAATATGTAAAGCAATCTGACACCTGAGCTTTTGGCTTTTATGGATTAATGAGTGCACTGACCTCATTATTTGAAGCTTTGGCCTTGTTTAATATAAGCACCACCAATGAAACAGCAATAATACATATATACATACACCACTTTAATGACAGTAATAATACATTATACAATGAATACCCAGGCACCAGTTTAGTCGCTAGGAAGAAGATTTAAAAGAATATTTAACTACTTACTGATGTTTAACATTTATAACTGATCAACTGAAAAAATAATAAGCTGATGTGTTTATTGCATCTGTAATAAGAAAGAAAATCTTTGTCTAATGGTGCAATCACATGAAATATAATATGAAATAATTTAGAATAAACAAAGGGGGAACAGAAGCACTGTGAAATTCTTTGAAACGCCTGATATGAAACCCAAACCAATTGCCTGATTTCCCTCCTGAACAACAATTACCACTAATTATCAGCTTCTCTGCCCTCCTCCGCCTCTGCCCTTAGCACTCAAGGCACGTAACACATATCCATCCCCTCACTTCTTAGGCCATTCTTCTTCTGTTCCATCTCCCGCTCCCTTCGCGCAAACAGCCCTCATCTGCCTGTAACCAAAACAGACGAAGCCGGGGTGTCGCCGGGCCCTGATGGGACAGCGTGAGCTCTGGCACTTTTCATTATTCATGCCCGCCGTCTTCCTCGTCGCAGTTTCCCTTCTTCCTCCCTCAATCCCTCTCATCCGCCCTTTTGCTCTCACAGCGTGCAACGGATTTATTAGAAGGTATTACCAAGAAGGCCCGACGTTTCTGTGCTTACATCCCAACAGACCCGAAGGATGGAGGAGCGGGGGAAGCGGTGAGGGGATGGATACTTGTGAGAGGGGTGGGACAGAGGAAGAAAACAAGAGGCACAATAGCAATACTCATGAGAAGAGACGTTCTTTCTTTAAAATGCATATTTTATAATCAGTGCCCACAATAAGAGACAGTTTTAATGTTGCTTCACTGAAACTGTGTTTTAAACCACATGCATTGTTTCATGCTCTAAGGACTGCCATGTATGCGTGGATGTCTTTTTCTACTCAACATCCATTTCCTCTATCAGTCTTCAAACCTGTTTCTTTTTGTTTCTGTCTGTTGCTTTTCATAAAGTGAACAGACCTTGCAGACCGTACAAACAAAAACATTAACCGTGATAGACATGCTGGTGAGCCAACTTTTCCTAAACCAGAACTTAAAGAAGACCACGTCAGTGTATCTCCATACAAGAGACTGTTCATTTCAGATTATGGCTCTCAGTTTGGCAAAACGTAATGGCGCAGACACAGACTGCAGATGGACACAGGCAAATTTAATCTTTCTTTGAGAGAAACTACCCCAGCCTAACACACATGTAGACACAAACATAAACGTACATAAATGTGCATGTGCACATACTCCCTGAGGCGGCAGAGACAAGTCGGTGTGATTGTGTCACAGTGTGTGCAGGTGCACAAATATATAGATGTGCTTTTTTGCATTTGCAAATATGTCTTCCAGTTAACTCGTTTATGTCTATGCAAACACATTTTAATGACATACACGGCTACAACATGTTATTTTGTGCCATTTGTGGCATTTGAAGCAGAGCGTGAAGCCCCAACTAAGAAAAAAAATTACAGAAAACGGGGCTCTCCTAAGCTCTTCAAGCACCTCTCAGAGCTGATAGACTTCGGCTTACAGCGCCAGTGGTAGCTGCTGCTAGAGGCTACAGTACAGAGAACAAAGCCAAGGCTCTGTGAAACATCACACAGGCCGGCGCCATCCAAACCCCCGAAGAACCTCTCTATCACAAAGTTCATTGTGCTGCAGACTTATCAGGCCATTCCTGAATAGGACCCACTAATAGAATTATGAGGAGGGAATGAAAAGAGAGGAGAATGGCAGCAATGTTTCTGTTGAGAGGGGATTCATTTCCAAAGGAGGCAACGCTCTCATGGACATGTGTTGCAGATGTTGCCACGGTCAGTAATGCCAAAGCTGACACAGAATGAACTCTCGGGCGCAGAATAAAATCACCCAGAGAAGTTACATCTACTTTTCGGCTTGGGTAGCAGGCAACAGACAGAAAAAGAGGGAGAGATGAGACCTGCAGGCAATGCTGTTTCCAGTGAGGTTTGATGCTGAGCGAGCAGGTGGAAAAGTAGAATTTCAAGTCTCTCTCTCTCTGTGTCACACACACACACACACACACACACGTGCGCACATGCTAAAAAACAGTACAGTCGTGTGAGTGAGGAGGGTGTGCATCCTGAGGAGCTGGATGTGGTTGATCAATGGTATTGCACAGCTGACAGTTTTACTCTGGAGTCAGAATCAGATCAGCACTTTTTTATGTCTATAATACACTTTGGTGTCTCATTATAAGTATTTTGTAATAAAGTGCACGATGGTATATAAAATTCATTCACAGTGCTGAACAAATTTCCCAAAAGCTCACAGAAAATCAACATTTAGAAAGGTTTTAGCAGTCCAAATACTTTGACCGAATTTATTGCAATTCGCAAATTTTGCTCCTCACAATAACGACTTCTACTGTCGCAGGAAAATTAGACTCAAAGCTGGTTCAGAGATCATTGCTGAGTCCAGCTTCCCTGCTACAAAGTGCAAGCTGGCTCCTTTTATAAAAACTGCTCTGTGATTCGCTCTCGGGTTTTCGTTCATCAGTCGTGCGCGCTGAGAAGATTACCTGCAAGCATCAGTAATTTGGGCAAATAAGGCAAATTACCAAGTGTCAATTAGAGGGGGACAGCATGCTCTTCTCAATTGCAGCCATAATTTTAGTCTGATAAGATGAGTATATTTTCAAATAAAAAATTAAGTCTAGTCCATTTTCAAAATTCGCTGCTTTTTTCCCCCAAAAAAATTGATTGAGGAAAACCATTTTCATTTAAATTTTGTCATTTCTTTTAAATTTAATCATTTAGAGATAAGTGCAGTAGTTTATATGCAACCCCGTGTTTCCATGTGCTGGCAGAGGTTGCCTGCTGCTCTTATGTTACTCGAGCTGACAGGCAAATGGCTGTATAAGCAACGGAAATTGTGAAGAGGGTGGATCACCCCATGTCTGTGCTTTGTGCACATGATCAGGTTTTGTATGACTCACCGGTACTCTTGGGCACATGCATATGGTAAATTGAAAATTTGGTTATCCAAATATGTCAATGGCCAGAGCGTCCGTGAAGGCTAATCTCATTGGAGAAGGCCTCAGCGAACAGAAGGAGAGTGCCACATTTGTTGAGCTGATAAATTACGTTGTAAACTGAAGCAAAGACTTTTTATGTGCTGGAGCAAAAATGTAGTTAATCTATTATTTGACTAATTGTTTCGGTTCCAGAAAACTATGGTGGCCCTGAGAGATCAAACACACTGCAACTTATGGAAACACCAGCAAACACAACGGAGATGTTTTTGAGGATTTTTCCAGCTTTGTTATAGACGAGTTCGTCAGACTAACTGGTGCACTGAGTCAGAACCAGAGTTATTACAGTTTTGTATTTTCTAATTCTCTTTTTTATTTTGTTTTTGAGCTTTATTGTCAATTCGTTTCATTTCGGTTCATTTTCAGACCGGGGCTGAGGATTTCACTCTGCTTTTTATATTTTGAAAATATTAACTTTTCATTCGTTTCAGTCGTTTTAGTCATAAAAGGGAGGTCATTTGTCAGGGGCAAGATTTCAGAAGTTCAGAATAAATATTAAAAAACAACACTTTATGAAAGTAGTTGACTCACGGTCATGCAGACACTCATGCATATGCATCTAAGCCTCCTCGGGCTTGTTGGCTTGAAAACCTTAACCTAATTGAGAAAGACTAAAACCACAAACATTTTCTCCTTATTTTCACTTTTAGCTGAATATAAATACTTTGGTGTACTGTTCAGAAGTCTTAAGCTATCCCTCATTTCCTTTTATTTTGCTTTCAATGAGCCATTTAGTAATTTTTGAAAATGGTCTGAAGCAATAGTTTTCCAAGCTTTCTGAAGGTCATCAGATTTTTGACTAATTTTCAGTCCAGTCCTTGTACCTGACCATTCTCAGAGGAATGTTTTTTCTTTTGTTTGTTAAGCCACTTAAAAACTGACCTACAGTATGAATCATTCAAGCACAAAAATGGCACCTGCCTCAAGGGATGAACCAGTGTTGTATCTAGCACTGAAACAACTTGGATCTTTTGGCACTTACTAGCAGCCTGTCACAAAACTCACTATTTGTTCCCATTGCTTTAGTTGAATCTAAAAAGATAACACAATTTGACGGGCATAAAAATGATATTTTTGTACCGCTGCAAGTTTGGCACATCTCGGCAAGGTGTGCAGCATGTTCTTAAAAAATTAACTGGACAAATTCAGGACAAAAGTAGAAGTGAAAAATCGACAATCTACAGCAGATGAACAGTATCCGAAAGTCATGACATCCTGACACGGGACCTGAGAGCTGCATCTGGACTTTCAGTTGATCCATCTACTGTTCACTGAAGTGTCATGAGAAATGGTCTCAGCAGAAAGGTGGCTGTCAAGAAGTCATTCTTAAGGAGGGGAATCGGGGAGACATGGCTGAGGTATGCTAAATTACACTAGAACTGGACTGAAAATATGTGGCAACCTGTCTCATACAGTGCGTTTCTACAGATATCTGTAAAACATGGTGGAGGCTCTGGCGTGGAACGAAAGGCCGCCAACATCCAAGGAAGGGTTTTGGAGTGTCCTTCAGGAAACCTGAAGACTACTCAACAAGAAAGCTTGCCTAAGAGAGATCAGGCTGTGTTGAAGAATAAAACTGGTCATACCAAATACTGTGTATACCTCCCAACGTTACTGTGTGCTCCAAATGGCAGCATAAGTACGGCCCGGCTACATGTAGATGCCATCAGATTGCCTCTCATTGGGGATGAAGTCATCCCTCTCTTCTCTTCTCGTCTTTCATGTTTGCTACATTAGTGACAAGAGAGTAATCAAAGCACCCATTAATGCCTGGCCATTTCCTCTGCCCTTGCCATGCAGGCCCACAGGGTGTGATATGCTTCCACTGGACTGGAGTAAAGACTACAGAGTGTGTGGGTGTGTGCAGGAGTGGGGGGTGAGTGGGTGCAGCTAAAACCACCACCCTAATGGATTTTCCTCATTTCCTGTGGCTTTAGTCTTAAAAGAAGGAGGAAAAAAAACATCTGAGATGCTGCTTGTGGTAAGACTTGTGATTTGTTAATGGTTCAAATTTAGAGTTAAAAGGGTGTGTGTGTGTGGGGGGGGGGGGGGGGGGTGTTTTTTTTT
>VVHJ01016746.1:13803-26948 GCA_015107715.1 Tylochromis polylepis
GGGGGGGGGCTATGTTTTAATCACAATTAACCAAATTTAGAAACATTTAGAGAAACAAGCAAGTCAATCTTACAGCATGGCTGATGGGTTTTTAATGTGGAATGCTGGAGAATAATTAAAGCCTTTTGTGAAGTTTCTGTCTTAAATGACCACTAAATAAAAAGTAACACCAGTTAAAAATAAAATACAAATCTTTGTTTAATGACTTCAAATAATGTTTTTCTGTTCACTATTCAAGAACAACAAACCAGCTGCTTCACTGTGCACACGAGACTAATTTTGATTTTCCCATCTAACTCTTGACAAGAGTCCGAAACATAGTTTTCCGACCTTGCTGCATAGAAAATAGCACGGTTAGCTGCTGATGGAGAAACACTATTAACTAAATCACTAACTCCGGAATATTTAAGCCCAGCAATACCAGATCAGCTGATGGCTGATATGAAATCCTCATTCATTTAGGTTGATTTACAATTGCCATGCATCTGCAAGCCACTTTACAACCCACCTTTCTTACTGATTTTAATGAGATGGAAATAACAACCTTCTTTATTCTACAGAGGTCCTGTCTGAACTTATTTCAAACTGATTTATTTCTTATGAAGAATTTGGGAACTACATACTACAAACTACATGTCATGTGACTACTTTAAATAAAAGATGTCACCAAATCTTCTGTAGTGGCTCGTCTCCTTCCGAGTGACTGAATCTGGGGACAAAGTGAAGCCGAATTAGACGTGAGGAGACAAACAGTTCATTTTGTCTACCTCCCAAGTCGTTTCTATCTCTGTCTCCTTCTCTCACTCCTTCCAGCACACAGCGCACTACAAACAACCAACAAGGGTTTTTTTTAATCATGTGCCTGCTGTGCACAATTTAATTTAACTGTGCCTCGACTTGTGAGTTTCTTTAATCAATTCTAGCTTAAAATTACCCACCATCCACCACTGCGCCAGTTCCTGACATTAAAGCTCTGTCTCTGTCCCAGCACTCTGCAAACTATGTGAGTAATTAGTAATGCAGCCCCCTCCAAATTCTTTCATGTCTGAATTGAAATTTATTGCTGAGACAATTAGTGTAATTATACTGTTTGCCGCCTGCTTAAGAAGGTGGTGGCATGCCACTGTAGCAGGATCCAACTTGTGTGCTTCTGTGCATGTCTCCTCTTTGACTAATGTGTTGTTGCAAAATCATAAACATGGGAAAATGTGCACTGACTTGATTTAGTAACATGCAACATGGTAGCTGACTAGCACGTGTGATTTATAGCACCCTAATCTCTGTTGATCACAGCTCACACCTCATACCTAAAGCAATACGTGGTTGACAGGAATAGAAGAGCTGAGTGCTTAAGCAAGTTCTTTTCTGTTGTTCCTGGCAAAAAAACCAAAAAAAACAGCGAGGGGCAGCAAGGGATTGGGAGTCTGAGAGCAATGAATGCTCTGTGAAACAGCAGAGCAGAGCACTGACTAAGAAGGGAGAGGCAGAAAGCCAAGGAAGTGGGTTAGCAGGGAAAGATGGTAAAAGAAAGAAAAGTAATAAAAAAAAAAGGGTGTTGGGGAAAAAGCATAAATATGCATGGCACAAATCAAGGGATTTGGGAAAAGTTTGGTTTGTTTTTTTTTAAATGAGAGACAGAGAGAAAGGGGATCAAGGTCTGAGTGGCTGCAGCCAGGGTCTGTGGTGCCCTGAAATCCCAGGGCTGTGTCTGGTAAATTGGTGGGTGGGGTACATGGTGGCTGTTGATAAGCAGATAGAAAACAGTGCTCGGTGCCTATAAATACGCAATAAATACACATAGGAAAACCCTGGAGCCATGGGACTAGCATAGCAAGGGTGCACAGGGAGGGAAGAAAGACTCCCCACATAAGATGTGGAGCATTGCTGCAGAGACATTCAGTGAAAAACACAGAGATGGAGATGGATACAGAAACATCGAAGAGGGTGAGAAACAGTGAGAGGGAACAAATTAGATGGAACGAGGAAATTATCCTGGAGAAACTGATGGGATCTCACTAACATGAGTCATGTTGTTCTGTTTCATAAGACAAAAAGAGGATGCATCTTACTCCTTCAACCTGTAAGGGGCCAACTTGTTTTTTTTGCCATTGTGCCACCATTATATCATCACAGATACAAAAGGAAACCGAAGAAATGGAAACTGGTGGAAAGCAACAAAACTGAGCTCGTAAAGCATTTATAGGGGCTGCCTGAGAGGCTTTATGAGCAGAGGAAAACAAGTTTTTGTGAAAAGGAGGAACAATAAATGACAGATTCAGATTTTCCAGAGATGTGAAAGCTGGGAGGGTAAGTGGGGCACGAAACTCACAGGAAAGGAGCAGAGGGGCAGCAAATACGGCACACTGAGCCGTTTCCTTCCAGCTGAATCACTGATATCATATCAGGAGAAAATGAGAGGACAGAGGTGTTGTTGGAGGGAGGGAAAGCAGGGCTCTCCTCTCACTTTCAGTTCTCCTAAGACCAGAGATTGATGGGTGTGGCTGGAGGAAAGAGGAGTGATGGTTAAAAGAAGTGACAGGGAGAAAAAAGGGACAGAGAAAAACTTGAAACAGCCTGGGGAGGGTTAGAAAAGAAGCAGAAGAGAGGTGAATGAGGAAATAAAACTGAAAAAGCTGGAAGAGGACTGAAAAGGTAAAGGAGAATAGCCTAAAAGGTGCTGTCAGAGTACAGGTGTCGAACATCACGCTAACTGATTTAGCATACCAAAGATATTAAAGGACAGTAATAATAATAGTAATTTCATACCTTTGTTTGCTAACACTTGATGTCTAGCATTGTTAGCAATTTGATGGAAGCCTGCTTAGTTTTTTAGCTGTTTGGTTATAAACTAAAGGACACCCTAACACTCTGAACTAATGATGGCACTGAATGGACAAGCAAGGCATGGCTGAAACTAAGAGTCGCACATCGGTCTCCAACATTTTACGATTTACTGTCTCAAAAGGAAACTACTTCAACAATCTCCAGCAAAACCCAGCGTTTTGCAAAATATACAACAAAACTGTTCCTGCTAAAGGTTGCTTCAACAAACTTGTTCCACCATCTGAGTCAACACACTGCTGAGCATCACGCGGGGCAATCACTAGTTGCACTCCATATGACAAGAAAAGCAAACAGTGGATGGAAATGACTCATGCGGTTACCTGGTGGGAAATTAGGAATTTAAGTAGCTGGTTAAAAAGCTCAAGCCAAGATACAAAATCCCAAGTAGATTTTTTTTTTCCAGTTTAATGATGTTACAATATTGTGCAGGCTCCCCGTTCTGATCAGTTCCAAGGTTAAGTTGCTGTTGTTAGTGTTACACTAAAGCCTTAAGCAGTTATTTTATATTTTTACTGCTTACATTTGCCTTATTCTGTGTCACTATGATTGCACTACAATGCTGGTGCTGGCAACTTGCTCCAGTTGATTCACACTTCAAATTAGGAAGTGTGTCATCAGTGATAGCAGCTCATTGGAAAAGAAGGATGGGGAAAAGCCCTATATCACCCACCCCTACTTGGGAGTCACTGGAGTGCCACTTGTGTGGAGCATGACTGTTTTCATGGTAATCGATTGAAAATGAGTAAAGCAACCAACTGATAGACCAGCATTGTTTGGAGCAACGTGGCTAGCATTAGGAAAAGGCAGTAAAAGAAGACACAAAGTTAACACTCACTGTTTAAACCTCTTATTAGCTTCAGCTGAACTTTGGGGTGCATTATGCACAAAAGGAAGAGTTTAGATTTTGTTCTGCATCGCCTACATTTGAATCCCATTATTAAGAGATCTCCAGTATCAAGTATGGATAGGAGGAATGACTACAGCAACCAAAAACCATTTCATTTTCATTTATGGACATATCAGTGCTGTTTTTAATTGAAACAAAATGGAGATAGGGGTATTTGTGTAACACAAATAGACCAAATAGACAATTTCTTTATTTCTTTTTCTTTAGGCTTACATATAAAATGTAAAAGTCTCTCCTAGATTCACAAAGAGAAAGGGAAAAAACCAGGAAAGTGAAGCAGCCAAACTGGCCACTGAGACACAAACTGCCGCTCACTTCCTTGTGTACCGTCACGCATTTTCCTACAAGAGTGCCGAGCAGCAAATCTTCATGTAACATGCCAATTTTTTTTTCTTTCTTCTGTCTCAAGAAAAACTGGCTACAAATGCAGCAAGCTAACAGTAACTAATGATATACACAGCATGACAGATGCATGCAGGTTTAATTCAGCAAATAAAAAATACATGGGGGGGGGAATCTGTGTATATTTACATATTTAATGTGAAGCCTTTTCTTACATGTGCTGCACTTAACTGCAGCTTTTCCATTTACTGCACAGCTGAATAAAGGCGTCTATATTCAGTGAGAGCTCAAACAAACTGCTTTTAATGTTTCCTTACACACTATGAAAGATGCGAAAGCTTCTCTTCAGACTGACTGATAAATTACGAGTTACACTCTTACATTTAGAGGAGGGAGTGTGTCGGATAGTGCGTGCTGCATGTTTAAGTGGTCTCCCTGCTTGAGTTGTTCATTGACAGTGAAGTAGGGGAGGACATGTAGAATTAAAGGTGAAAACCCTGCCTCGATTTAGACTCTAGGCTATGATTTTACCGGACCATTACTTTGAATGATGAGTCAGCCACGCCCCCTCTGAAGTTAGCTCGTGCGTGGGCAAGAACTGAAACTCCAAAGCTCATATTTGAATAGGCACTGGGCAAACACCATAAATGCCCCCACCACTAACACTACCCCTCCTGCCACTACCACCTCCCCCCTCCTCTATAACCCTGCACTGAGTTAAGAAAGCACACAGCACATCATCACAGTTGGTAGAGAAGCACCATCGCTCGCAGCACACTAATCCGTGCAATTTTGCCAAGCTGCTTTCTCCTCACAGGGCCTAACAATGCTGAAGTCACTTTTCCTCCCTCTCCCTCTCTTTTTCTTTTTCTTTTTTTTGCAAACAACAACAAATCATAATCCTTTGGTGAGCTCAGCCATATGGTCTTTTCTTTATCCTTTCTTTATCCACACCCCACTGACATTAATAATCTGTGTGGCTGGGGAGATGGTATAGGGCCCAAACCCTCCCAACACTCAAATAATCCCACTGTCATTTTTTTGTACTTCTTTTGGTTGAAAAAGACATTTGCTTTGAAACTGATGGATTGGTGTGTTGTGATTTTTCTCCTGCAAATGATGAGGACATTAAAAAAACTGTAGGATTGTACATTATTCACTGCTCAACTTCTAAATATATATATATATATACATTTTATAGCAACTGAGTTGTAAAGGGCAACAGAAAAACATTGACAACATGAAAGGACTTGCCAATAAATCTATAGCGCTTCGTAGCTTTACAGTAATTTCAGCTCTTTGTTTAGCCAACCGCTGCAGGCGGTAGTTGTTTTCACAAAAATCTTTAAAATCAATCTCTCCTTTAACTGTTCAACACCAGCACAGTTAATAACTAGCTGGTGAACACAGTGGGGCCTTTAGTTATTAAAGAGATAGATATTTCCTCCAGTACCAGAGCTAAAAGCAGAGCAAACAATGGACTTTTCATTGGGTGACCAGGAATATGACTACAAATGAATGTTAATGGAACTACATTTGTGCAAATGCAGACTAACATTTTGTAAATATATTGTTAGCCAAAGGAGATTTATCAGTTGTGTATACACGTGCATGCAAAGCAGCAACCTCTGAGGATGAAAAATGAAGCCTAAGGCCACAGTCACAAGGGCCTAGAGACCAGTCAGTGACCCGTATTCTGCAACTGGCTGGTCAATGGAGGTTTCTGCCAGTAAAACTGGCACCAAGAAACTCTTTCTGAGTTTCTTTGGCTTCAGTCAATAGCAGGTTCCCAGTAGTTAGCATGGCAAACAGTGACTTGTCTTGCTAAGCAATAGTCAAACTGTGAAAAGTGCAGCACAAACCAGAAACAAACAACATTTTCATTCAAAGTTAAAGTTGTGTCTTTTGTAATGTGCTGTTTGCAGCGATAAACTTTCACTTTGAAAGCGTATATTCTCCATTGCAAATTTCAAGGTTCACTACAGTTTAGAGAGTAAATGGCAAGATTTTCTTGACAACTATGGGCAAGAGTGACATAACCAAGTCAGTCCCCATAGGCTCCCATCAAAATGTTTTGAGTGAGGATTTTGTTCAAAAATTCACCAGGTAAAATTTGACTAAAGCTTAAAATTTGCATTATAGGGAATGCGGCAGATTTGACTGGCCAATACTGGTCACCAATACAAATATAGCCATCTGCTAGGCCTCCACTCATTTGGTTGTACAGCTCATTCAAGAAGTCTTGCATTGCAATCAGTTTTTGCGAGTGGAATTGTGTAATTGTAGCTGTTGTATCCATGCAGTCATACAACCAAGCTTGCAAGCAATAGACAGCAACAACAACTCCACACTTTTGTCTAAATATCTTCACTTCTGGCTCCAAAAATATAAGATATAGGCATGGCCATAAAAAAAATTTAAGGCATATGAGTCCACATACCAGTGGGTCATGTAACTGTGGCTGCAACCATCTTTTACAATCTATGTTTGGTCCCTCCAGCACTAATGCAAGCAAGCAAGGCTTTCTTTCAGTAGATTTGTCTATTTTCTGAATGAAAAGCCTCCAAAGTCACATTACCGCACTTGTTGTCACTTTGTCAAATTATGTAACGATTGTCTTTGTTGTTTTTATTTCAGCGGAGAGTGCTAACATGCCAAGAGGGCCCCTATAAACTGTAATGAAACTGAAGTGTGGCCAGTAAAAACATTTTTAAAAAATCGAGCAACTCCATCTGAAAATATTATTGTGCCACTAAATCAGCACATCCTAGTGAAACAAATTACATGCTGTCATCACTTGTAAATTATGTTCAGTTCTTAGACATCCAGTCCTAAAAGGTGGAGAGACAGACTCACAGTTCACTATAGTGGTGCGTTTTACTTTTTTTTTTTCGTTGTGATTCATGTTAGCCATCTATTCATGTCGAGACATGGGCGCTATGTTTGACTTTTTAATCTTCCCATCTGAGACTGGCTGCTTCACTTGTTTAGACTACCCAGCCTGCTTTTTTCTTCCCCTCTAAACAGGGCGTCCACAGCTGAAACTTGGGGGAATAAGCAGATATTGAATTGTAAGAGCAAAACTTGCTGCTTTATTGGAGCTCATGTGATACACAGCAGTGTGGGACAGATGTTTAATCTACATCTATACCTTAGCAAGTGCACTGACAGCTGTCCTCTTTCCCTCTGTAAACTTAGCTGCCACTCTGCTGGTTGCTAATTACGTATCACAACATGCCCTCGTAATACCATGCTCCTGAATGCTTCCCTTAGAGGGTGACTCTTCAGGGGGAGAGAAAGCCTAATTAGACCAAGTGTCCAAGAACTGACACAGATGGGTGGATGGTGAGTTCAAGAAATGAGATAAATACTGCAAAAAAACCCACAAAAAAAAAGAAAAACTGCCAAAGACCTTCCAGTGCTATAATTAAACCTGACAATCAGGAATGCTGGAGAGCGATGGATGAACATGGTATTTTACCTCCTGCTTCATTACAGTCTAATGATCCCCCTAAAGGTGTTTTTTCCTGACACTAACTGCAGCTTACAAAAGGGATCAGTTTCTGCTGCCAGGACAGTGTGAAGAGACAGGGAGCTTTAATGGCTATTGAAGGCGAAGCCAAAAATGCAAGAAGGAAGATCACAGAAGAGACCTTGAGCTCTGCTGCAAACCAGAGCGGAGTGCCAACACACAATAAAATGTTGGACACTTTGCTAAAAAGAGAGCTGTCCTGCACCATGGCAGGAGAACAGATTATGTTTGTTTTGCGGGTTTGTTTCCGCCCTTCAGAATAAGTCCAGGAATAAAGACGTCTTCTCCTTTAATTAAAACGACTAGCAACGCTTTCACCAATACCTTCGCTTTGTTTATCCTGAGCATACAGGCTCAACTAACTGGACTGAGACAGGTGAAAACACTTCTTTCCCGAGGCGTGCGGTGCTGCTCCTTAGAAGTGAAACTACATCTAGGCCGATCGTTGTAAACAGTCCGAATGTGCAAGGACCAAATTGCGAGATGAAGCCGAGCAAAAAGAAAAAAAAAGCTGCAAGGACTGAGCCTCAGACTCAAGCAGTTTCTCCACATGCTCCTACGCTGGTATAAACAGCACAGCAAATAAATTAGTCCATGATTCTTGGCTGGAGTTAAAGGGACTGAAGTTAAGATTTATTTAGAGTCGCCCTTCTGCCAGAATTTCTGTCTTGACAAGATGACAGGTTTCTAAAACTCTGTCCAGTAAAAATGAGCATGATGTGAGGAAGTGTGACTTTCGTTTACAGGTCCTGCTTGATTTGTATCTTGTGTCCTGAAAGCAAACGAACAACGAATACAAGTATGGAAGCTTTAACGTGGATTGGCCCCTGAAAGAGAAGCTTACCCAACAAAATCAAAGGTGCAAAAAGCTTCTCTGAAGTTTATGCTTCGCATCGGTTTGCAGTCTCAGATTGTAAAAGTGCTGGTGTTTCCACCCAAGTTGAGTACACAATACCAAACACAGGACACATGACACTGACTCTCAGAAGACATTAAGGGCTCATTTCCAGCCACGAAAACACCCTCTGTGCCTCTGCTTCCAGCATCTGGTTCTCAGTAATAGCACCGTGGAGGGGCCGGACTCAGGCCAGATGAATCAATGCCTGCTGTCATTGTCACGTCAGCTGCTGAGGTGTACTGTGTCCAGACAGAGACAGAGTAAAGCCTGCTTCTGAGTGACAGTCCCTTCAAAGCAAAGAGACAAGATGACAGATGGTATCAAAGCCTGCATTCCCACAGAAATACAAAGTGAGATCAGGTTTTCTGAGGTGTTTATGCCCGAGTAATTAACTGCTTTTTTTTTTCTTTCCCGAAACACAATGAGTTTATCAGGGATGAACCGCAATTGTAATAGAGTAGAAAAAAACTTGCTTCTGAGACTGCAGAAAAATGGCAGCGCAGCACGTATTTAAAATGCATGTGTGCGTCTGTGTGTGAGCATGTGCAGCTCTGGCGATTGCTCGAACACACACGCGCGCGCACACACACACACAAGCACACAGATGGCAGAGGAATTTAGCCGAGGCTTTGATATGCAGATTGGATGCTGGCTTGTCATCTCTGCTGGCTGCAACACTGTGTTATCGTTCCTTCAGCACAATATTAAGGCTGATAACATTTACCTGAAGGGGGCAGTTGACTGATAATATCGTCAAGACATTCCTGCTCCTGGAAGGCCTGGGAAAGCACTATGTGGAACAGTATCGAAGCAGAGCCATGCTGTATGCACAGGGGCAAGAGCAAGAACACACACACACACACACACACATGGATAAGCATGAAAAGACAAAGAAATAGCAGCACGCTTTTCTCCTGCTTGTCTCTTAGGCACCGAGAGTATGAGTACTGTGACAGCTGGGACGCCTTCATGTCCAAAGTCATCAGAGGTGGCAGTAAAACTGTGACACACACACACAGTGAGATTTCAATTGCAATGTATAGTGAGGAGGATGGGAGAAGAACGGATGCTGATGCTGGGATTGCTGAAAATTAAGCATAAATTACATGAAAAGGAAAAAGGAGTGAATGCCAGCGTCTAACAGACATGCCAATAGAATATATTAGTGGGGAAAAAAAGTATCTCTGGCTTACTAATACCTACATTCTACATAAATCATGATGCCCGATTACTGTAGGTGGCAGAATGCCAGCAGTACATTAGTAGATTATTACAGTGGGACACTTGCTCATGTGCAGCTTCCTGCATCCCCACTAGACCATAGATTAGTTGCATAAGCTTCTGTTGCTGAGTACTCGTAGCATGGTTTTCTATAGTGTAGCCTCTATGCTGTCTATGACATTGTCTGCCCTAAATTAAGAGATTATTTCAGAGGAGAGAGAGTTTATCCTTTAATTTTAATTACAGGGAATTTCACAGCAGATAAACTGAGTAATTAAATAGATTTAGTAGCATAATTTTTTTTTCTAAACTTCTTTTTATTACTGTCATTTCTTTTCTTTTTGGGTTGAGAAAACCAAAAATATTTAAGTAACCTTAAATATTTTTGCAGATTAAGTACTCTCTACTTAAAGGTATAGGATTACTTATTTCTATTGTGTGCGTCTTCTATAGTCAGTGCTCATCCATTAGAATGATATACATGGTATATATAGAGTCGAAGTTGGAGAAGTTCCAGGTTTGCAGTAGCAAATTAAACAGCTTAGCTAAAATATTATGGATGCTGTCATAATGAGTTCTTTTACAGACAGCAGAGAAAGTTTTCCTCGGACTGTGAAAATTAAAATACACCCTTGCTGCCTCTAGGAATTCGGTAAGTGGCAGCCAGGTACTGTTAATCAAATGCTTTTTATTAATTGGCAAGTGACCACATCTATAAAAGCAGTGGTTTTCGGTGGTTGCTCGTCTGGAGTCTTCTGTTGTGTGTGTTACCATAATGCCACAGCACCTAAACGTTTTGCAGTTATTAAGTCAACCATGAACTCTAAAGTATTCTAGAAATGTGAGGCTCTGTCTGACAGTTAAAGCTGGCCAGGGCAATGAACCCAAGCACAGCTGCCAATCTACAACAGAATCGCTGAAAAAGACAAGGATCAAGGCATATCTCAAAAAATTAAAGTAATGTTGTGAAGAAGAGCTGGCCAAAATTCCCCCAGAAAGATGTAAAAGACTTCTAAGGTCACAGAAAATTATTACTTCATGTTAGTGCTGCTGAAGGTGGTTTTACAAGTTACGGGCTCACAGGCTGTACTTAGTCATATGAAAAGGGCATTTTTCACGGCACTCTATGCAGTGATGTGAAAATTTTCTTTTTCATATGACTGCATTTCATTCGTTCAACTGCTCAGGTTGTGTTTAATTTACCATTCTTGTCATCGTAAGTGGTAACCATAACCTTAGATTTGGTGAAGGCCAAAGCTGTTCCTGTTCCTATTCTTCCTTGGGTTAGGGATAAGGTTAGGGTTAGGGTTGGAGCTCAAAGTGTTAATGTTAGAACAGAAGGGTTGTGACACCGTGAAGAGGGTGAGTTGCTGAGTTAATCATTAATAACACAGGGGCAGGAATATGAAGACTGCTGCTCTGCTCATTGTAAGAAAAGGAAGATCTCTAAAAGTACATTTCAGTCTGCCGAGCTGATATTTATCAAGAATGCCAGACAAAATTAATAATGATTGCATTTAATTATCCGTAATTGCGGTATGTAATTTCAGAAGATATAGTTAGATTACTTGTGCCTGCTGCACTGGCTTTGTGTAATTAAAATGAAAAAACAAGTGACTGAAAACTAAGTCAGTTAACTGGAAATATTTTCGATGATTTAATAAGCACTTTAATGTAACTGTAATCAAACTGCCGGCATGACTGAAGGTTCATCTGCATAAATCAATTGGGGAAATGGGATCGGTCTACAAATTTTGGGGGGTTTACAGTGCATTACCAAATCGGTAAAACGCAACTTATTCATCAGAACCTAAAATTCAATAATAAATAAAAGAATAATAGCAGAATAAAAGAATAAAAGCTAAAGGGAGTGATTTTTCCCATGTGTCCAGTGTGTACTCCCTTATTTACAGAAAAAAGGGGGTTAATTTTGTAGCCTCGATGAGCCAATGATGTTGAATAAAAAGCTCTTAATGTAAGCTATTGTTTTGCTTATATGCTTGTATAAAGGAAGGGAAACTGTGTACATTCTTAGTGTTTCAGGGGTTATAAAAATAAAATAAAGAGAAGTGATTTACTGGAACCAGGCCGCAGCTGAACAGCACAGTGTGCATCACTGCCCCGCGGCACTACCTTGTCCAATACTGATCATTTCAGCCACGCTTCACTCTAGCTAAAAAAAATCCGAAGTTCTGACATTTTTTTTCAGGGCGTCCTGTCAACTGCCTCGTCTCAGACTACATCTGTTTTGTGATCTGCGCTGTACTAATGCACCCAATCTTCTCCCTTCACCTGATTCACCTGGGGACAACTGCAGGTGAGTTATAACCTGGAATCCCTGGCAACTGAAGAAGAGTGAGATTATATTTGTAAGACTCCATGGCATCAGGGTGAATTACACCAAATTAGTTTTAGTCAGATTATTCCCATCTCGCTACATGTAACAGTCAGACTAACACATTTAGTGAAAAACACAGTGCAGCTGCGTGATCCTGGCGCACAAGCGGCCCACAGTGTGTCACGGTCTCAGTGGGGAAGACAGAAAGGGGGTCAGATTGCTAAGCCTAAGGGCTTCATTTGATCATATGAATCATTCCACTGCAGCATACACTCAGCTACTGCAAATTTCATCTACAGCACATGCAAAAACTGGTGTGTGTGTTGTCCCTGCTTTGCTGGTGCGAAGACCTCTTTTAAACTGAGCACTTGTACACACTTTAATTTCAGCTTCAACAAAGGCTGCACAATAATACCCTGGTGAAACAATTATAGCACTGGGGAAACAGTCAAAATATTAGCCAGAGAGAGAAAGAGAGTGAGAGAGCAGCGGAAGGCACTGAGTGCTGCTAAATCACACCTCGCAATAATTTTAGATTAATTATTTAACAATCAAACAGAACCAATGATAAAGCACACAATGAATAGGCCTTAGATATTTCATAAGGTCGGTCATTGCTTTTACAAGCCTTTATAATATTCCCCTAATATTCGGGAAGGCACGCATGCCGTGATGCATTTACAGTAAAGCTCGTATTCTGAATAAGCTTGAAGCTAGCTTCCAAACGCTATTTTGGAAGCTGCCAGTGATCACAGAGTAGCAGAGGTATGCAAGTGCAGATCACTTCTCCCATGATATTCCCATTATTGGTCATTTGTGCTCTCAGGCGTTATTTTATGGTGTACACAAACAGATTCAGCTTAAATTAAAAGTGTGTAACACGTGGAAATTCTGTACACTCACATATTCACTGCAGGCGTGAAGGGTTTAATTGCTATATATACTGTATGTATTTGCAATTTCTTTTGCGCTACTGCAATATCTTATCTAACAAATATCTTATGCATGGTTAACCACAGGTGCCAAAATATTGTGTTGGACCATTTCCAAACACGTTTTTCAG
>VVHJ01016746.1:38512-51300 GCA_015107715.1 Tylochromis polylepis
CTGACAGCCTTGAACCTTTAGCCGGCACGTTCTTGGTCACCCCGGCGTCCTGTATGAACTGCCTCTTCCTGTCACCACGTTGCCCGTGATGGTCAAGTTTCCTGAAAGCTTGGGATTTATCTCCTGCAACCGGGACCCTCTCCAGGGAGTGCGAGGAAACATTTGAGCTGGGCTCGTTGCTGAAGTCCTGGAGGATCCGCAGACTGTGCTTGTTAGGCCATCCCTGCTTGCCCCAGCTCTTTGGCTCCTCGCTCGGCGTGTGCGAGCAGGAGCAGCCGGTGCTGCCGTGCCTCTCCAGCTTTGGTAACAAGTCTATCATGATGTGCATGGAGCATGCAATTAGGAACACCATGAGGATCAAAACCCGGAATTTGCGCAGGAGAATCATCTTCATGGTCTCCCTTTTGAGTAGATGTGAGTACTTACTGCAAATGATCAGCACGCAGATGAACAGGCTGACTACATCGCTGATGATGTTTATCAGACTGGACGCCAGTCTAATGAAATACACATTAAACACGTAGGACCCATCTTCGCTTGCCGTCTTGAGTAAAGGATTCAGTGTTCAGCCTTTGTATTTTCAACATCAGAGTCCTGCTTTTGGGTTTTAGGCGAGATCCCCGAAGCGCCAAATCATCCGCAAGAGTCCAGGTAAAACAGGTCGAGTCGCTTCAGACCAACGGTCGATTTGCGCAAGCCTCATCCTCTTCGCACTGGCCCCGGTCTCCTTTCTTGCCAGCCAGTAAAATTATCAGAGGGAATACAGGCTACAAGACGAGTGAGCGGGATCCAAGAAACAGCCGGGACAAGAAGAGAAAATGATCCGTTAAACGTCGGTGCCCGAGAGGTCCGACAGCGCGCATCGATCTCACCGACCAGCCTGTGCAAGGAAGAGTGGCCTGGGTTAGCCGGGACGTCAGCCCGGAACAGATACACGAGAAGTGCAGCTCTTCACATTTAAGTATTGTTTCTGGGGGAAAGTCCCCGGGAAGTAGTCGACGTGTTTGCTCCAATTCACCTATAAGCGATCCGGGATGCGTAATTCTGCCACATCGAGAGTGGTCAAACCACCAGAGGCGAGCCAAAGGAAGGTAAGAGGAGACCGAAATCTCCCTCCCTCCCGGGTCTAGGCAACCTTTAGTAGTTAAGCGGGACAAGAGAACGCACCTCTTGTAGAATGTGTGAATCTGGGTGGGTGTGTTAAATATGATGATGAAGCCGAGGCTAGATCCTGCCTTTGCGCAGCGTCACAGTGCACAGATTGGCTGAGGAGGGAGCGCGAGGGGGACAGTGAGACCATGTGAAGCATATAACTGCTTGTCTGTATTCCTCTTGGAATAAATCCTCATTGCACATCCCGGCTGCGCAAGAAGAGGGCGTCTTTCTCCTGGCCAATATCCAGTCTGGCTCACACGCAGCAGCAAAGCGTTTTATTTTATTTATTTATTTATCTTTAAATCTGAAATTCATCTGCTGGAATCCCTCTGAAATGTCTCCTTCGAGACGGCACTCAATCCATCGATGATACATTAGACAGGCCTATTAGACCGCTCATCAGTCTGAGGATCCAGTTCCATCCTCCACTGCTGCCACTCAGCAGCAATCACATCTTCAATAATGTTTAAAGGCTGCATGAAATGAAAACCACAAAGCACCTTTCAGCGCTGCATTCTGAAGGCAAAGAAATGACTTTGGCAGTAAGAAAAATGAACAGGCTCTTTGCTTTCCTGCTGCCCTGACCTCAGACCTATATAGCATACCACAAAAAGCCCATTTACTAAATACTGAAATGAGAGATTCTTCTTCTCTTGGCCAAACTATTTGGCCAGTTGAGTAATGTTTCTTCTTTATGGCTAATTGGAGCAGCATTAAGTCTTCCTCCACCCTTCCCAATGGCTGTAAATAAGCGAAAAGAAGCAATAAACTACTATATGTCATTTATGCATATGTTTATGAGTAACTAATCATGCTGTCTGTGATTACCTCTCTAGATTGGTTTATAATTAAAAAGAGCCCAGAAGACAGAGGGAGGGGGGAGGTTGATGGCATTGGCTGCTGCACTAACACTGATTCATAAGAAATGAAAGTGGAGATGGCTTAAGAAAGGCTCTGTGCGGGAATTTACCCAGTGGAACAAAGCATTAGTTGTGAATGTTAATGAAGCTGCTATAGAGGAAAAATTAAAACAACAGTGTAGAGATCTCTGCTAATCTAACGTGTGTGTGTTTGTGTGTGCTACACACAGGTACACTGAGGAGGAAGCAGGAAGAAAGACACTAACAATGGATTTGTCCACCTATCCCCGCAGCATTGTCTGTTGTGTCACATATAAGATTGCTGTAATTCCCCTGGAGGACCCTAAGGAGGACCTACCCCTATATTAGTGAGTAATGGAGGGTTAACGAATATAAGATACAATGACCAGTGACATTTTGGGGGCTCCTTTAACAGTGGCTGATTCACAACAAAGCAAAAAGGTCCATCAGATTGGCCTCTGTGGTGTTTGATATCAGTCACAGCGTCAGCGCTGAAGACAAAGTGATGCTTGTTGTCCTCCTAGATTTCGTGCCAGCCACTGCAGCCTGTGGCCCACTAGCCTGAGGTGAAACAAGCAGAGATGAATGTGTATCGATGTCAGTCAGACATGGATCACGGCAGTCGATGGGTCAGTGGTTCTTCACGAGGCCTGGCCTGTCATGCGCAATTGTAGCTGAGCCCTTCAATTGGAATCCAGAGGAATGGTTGATTCTCCCACTCTTTCATTTTGTGTGTGTGTGTGTGTGTGTAGGGGGGGGGCTGATGTGTCAACACATTTTTCTTTACTTATTTTTTGTGCTGTCACAGGACATTAGCGCTTCAGCTGTGGTAATAGAAGTGGACTGTTGTGAGATGACAATTTGCAACACCCAATTATTGGCCTCACTCTATTACTGAGCAGAAATGCGAGCTTAAACACAAACAAAGCGCAGCTCAAGAACAAGAAAAAATCAACAACAAAAACAATAGCCAGACAAAGACACCTAAGTTTGGGATTTCCAGTGTCAAATTTCAGCCTTTGTCTGGAACGCCACACCTGAAAAATTAACTTGTTTTCGACTGGCGTGCTTTTGGGCACAACCTATGATGCAACAGACTGATTGAGAAACACCATCCACTATCACATGCTATGTGGGAACAGTATCAAAAGCACCTAGACCTTGCACAGACAAGATCAGGAGGAGTAGAGGGGCTGGGTGTCCTAACAAATAGCTGACTACAGCAAAGGTCGTAAATACATAAGATTTATGTCCTCTACACTTCACAGTGTCTCTCAGCAAGATCACTCAGAAGATACTGAGATAGCATAAGCCGCGCTCCTATCTGGACTATCGCAGTGAAGAGTGAGCTTCGCTACTGTACAAAGTCTGCCAAATAAATTCGGGGGAGAGGGGATTCAAGTCGAAATGATGTTTTCATTTTCTTAGCAGCTCTACCGTTTTATCGATTTCATGTAAAGAAAAAATTAATAAATAAAATAAAACGAAGTTCTGTGTCAAAACAACCATTTTATTTTTGTTGTTAGATTTTATTGCATTGTAAATAACAGAGACATGCAAAGAATGTTGAATAGCAAAACAACAGCCAATCAGCTGCCACCCCAGGAAAATTATGAGCATATCATGTTGTTGTGCTAACACCTGCGTGTTTATGAGGTTTCAGCCACATGGTAGCAAGTATATCTATTCATCATCTTACTAAAGATGTTGGCACACAACATTTTTTTTTTTTACCTTTTCTTGGCCTGCTGTGACCTTAACACAAATAAGCATGGCATTTTGATCTAGATTGAGCAAATTTCCACATTTGTAGTAGAGCTTATGGGTTTGGCACATTTTTAAAGTAGTTTTAAGTGGTATAATATGGTTTTATGTCTGCTAAAATAAAAGTTATGTGTTTCTTTCTGTTCATTTAAGTACAGATTTGGCCTTGATAACCTGAAATAACTGCCCACAGGCATTGCCAGGATGGCTGCCAGGTGCAAGACTTTCTTCTAGAAAGATTTTCTAGATTAAATGAAAGTATTTTAAAGCACTTTTGAGAAGAAGATATGATCCACACACCATGCTGGATTATGTCTCACACTAACTTTCTGTTATAGAAAAGGGTCTCTCAAATGAAGGGAGCCATTATCAGCTGGGAACTTTTTTTATTAATTATTATTATTTTCTTTTCTAGATTTCTATACCTCTTAAATCCAGTATCAAATTTAAAATCCTTCTCCTCATATACAAGGTCTTGAATAATCAGGCCATCATAGTACCTTATTATCATCAGCTCTCAGACAGTGGGCTTACTTGTGGTTCCTAGGGTATTTAGAAGTAGAATGGGAAGCAGAGCCTTCAGCTTTCAGGCCCCTCTTCTGTGGAACCAACTCCAAGTTTGGATTTGGGGGAAAGACACTATCTCTTTAAATATTAGGCTTAAAACTTCTCTTTTTGATAAAGAGATCCAGATCAGGTGACCCTGAATCCTCCCTTAGTTATGCTGCAATAGCCCTAGGCTGCTGGAAGCTTCCCATGATGCACTGTATATTTCTTCTTCACTCTCTATGTGTTTATACACCACTTTAAATGTAACCATTAGTTATTATTAATCTCCGGTTCTCTTCCACAGCGTGTCTTTGTCCCGTCTTCCTCTACTCAGTTCCAGTTGGTCATGAGATGGCCGCCTCTCCCTGATGGTTTCTTCCTGTTAAAAGGGAGTTTTTCCTTACCACTTTTTCCTTCCCCAGTGCTCGCTCATATGAAGTCGTTTGATTGTTGGGGTTTTCTCTGTATTATTGCAGGGTCTTTAACTTACAACATAAAGTGGTTTGAGATGACTGTTGTAAGTTGGCATTGTACACAGTAAAGAAAATTGAATTTAATTGAAAAAATATTAAAATATCAACATGTACTATGTAAAATTTGTTATCACACTGGCTTTAGTTTAGTTGTAGTTACTGGATGATTTTATCCTGGCAGGAGCAGCCATTGCAGAAGAATGTGAAAGTCACCCTGAAGCTGAACGGAAATGAAATGCTGACAGTTGTTTAGTTTTATGTGGACAGAAGTGAGATCGGGTTGAAAGACAAACTGACAGGTGGATCTTTCAAATCCCACCACTCTTTCTGCCATTCACACGACCCTCTGTATCATCAGCATTGCATATGTATTGTCTGCATAAATTCATTTGTCTGATGTGCCCTTGGTGTGACCAGGGCTGAGTGGGGAAGAAGACTAATTTCCATCTCTGAGAAGCGCTGCACTCGCTGCATCTGATACGGCACATGTGAATGGATATTATAGATAACAATGCCCTCTGTTGGCCCCAATAAGCCTCACGCCATCTTCTCTGCTCCTCTCGCTCCTCAACCCTCCTCCTCTTCTTCTTCCCTCTTCTCAGCCCCCACCCTCCTCCTCTTCCATTAACAGTTGCCCAGCTTGGGAGTCAGATGTGTAAACACTGACTTAAACTACTACAATAATATCTTAGGTTAGAAAAAAATCTCAAGAGAGTTGGTGAAATTTTTAAAATAATCAGATAGCTTCTGAATGGCTCACACCCAAAGCAGCGCTCTCCTTTCGATTTCAGTACACTTCTGTTCTTGGTGCGGGTTGTATTCTTTTGTTATCCCTTTTCATCTATTTCCCTATAATATTTGAATGAATGATGAGCTTTTTGTTTACACAATTATCACTTGTGGGTGTCAGCACAAAGCAAGCTTGACATTTTGCTTGATTGCATATTAAGGGTGTATGCGAGATATGTGTGTTCTCTTTGTGATCATCACTTTGTTCTTAGTTACAGAGGGATGGAAATTGTTGATAAAAAAAAATTGGCATCTCATTTGTAAGAAATGTAATATTCATAGAGAATTCATTGTTCCTCAAGATGGTGCCTGGGGGCTTTAAAAAACACACACACACACATCTTGGCAGCCCTTTACAGATCAGTACCTCTACACAAGCATTAGCGTATTTACAAACTATGCAGTGTATTCTTCCATGAATAATTATGACAAGATGGTAAACTAAAGTGGGCTGTTTTTTTCCCCTCATATTTAGTATTATCACAGTCACTGAACTGACAGCTAAAGCTACCTGTTGTCCTCCTGTTCCATATACAAGAAACACCATAAATTAAACTAATAAATGAAGGGCTGTGTTTGTGTGTGTGGTGTGTGTGCAATCAGTCACCCATCCACTTCATACGTGACATGCGTCTTGCCGGGGACATGAGAAAGTCCAGCACTGGGTTTGAGCTCCTCGTTTAGGTCATGCTTCAACAACAGTCAGATGTGTAGACATTAAGTGACCCTCGAGGGCTGACAAACTTTACAGCAACATGTCAGAATGTGACAACCACACTGACCACAGCCACCTCCACTTTAATCAACTGATGGAGGGGTTTTTTTCAAAGACATTCCAGTAGAGTGTCACTGCAGATCACCCTGCACGCTGGCCTTCTCCTTGTATGAGATCTTTATCCATGACTGCCAAGCCATCCATGCAACAAACACCATATAAAATTTTGCATATAGAGACCTGTCTGCTTGGTGCCTCACCAGCCATCTCATCCTCAACACCAGAAGGAACAAATGGATCGCAGTGGCAGAGGAAAAGAACTGATCTGAGTCCCCAGCTTCAGATGTCTGGTAGCGAACACCACTGATGTCTTCTCCTGGAGTGCACACAGCTCACAACAATTTCCTCTTTACTTATCTTTGCACACAAGTCTTTATTTATGGAGAATCAAACTTTCATAAGCTCTCCTCCTCAATGTCTTCCAATGCACAGCGGAGAGTGTGCTGACTCAGGACATCACTGCACTGGTATACAGCAGCTGCACTAAACAGGACCACAGGGATTTGCAGTGTGGCACACAGCTGCCTACAATTGAGGAAATCTACTTGTCTAGATGTCAGACGAGGGGGCCTCTAAGATTATTGGAGACCCCACTCATCCCCTCTCACCACCTGCTCTGAACTGATCCCCTCTGGCAGATGTTACAGGACTTCGCACTCACACACCACAAGCATGCTGAGCAGCTTTTTTCTCCCCCCAAGCTGTTAGACTCCCGAATCAGTGACCACCCCCCTGTTTTCATGTATTTATAGTTTACTACTGTTCATATTTTTATTGGTACTTTTAAATCTCTCTTTTTTGCCATTTAACTTATGTCTGTTTTTGTTTTGTCTGCGTTCCTTTTTTTTAAACGGATACCCACGGGGTGCCTACCTAATTTTGTTGTCTCTGCACTGCAGCACCACGTCACTGAAGTCTTTTTGAATCTTCAATCTAGAGATAGTGACAGCATGTTCAGTGAGCTGCAGCCAACCTCCTGTTGGTGTGTGTTCACAGACTGCAGTAAAACTTGTTATTGCCCAATGTGAAGTTGTTTTGTACGCTATCTTGACTAAATATTATGTGCCTCACTATCTCTCTCTATCTCTCTTTTTTATAACCGCAGTTGTAGTGGCAAAAAAAGCAACTAATAAAAGTTTTTGCTTAGTGTTTTTAACAATGCCTCATTCAAATAGCATTAGTCCTGCTTTTCAGGCTCATGTTTGTTCATTAGCCATTTCACACACACACACACACACACACACACACACACACACACACACACACACACACACACACACACACAATTATAGTAAAAAAAAAATTGCTATTTCCTGGAAATGGCTAGAGGAGCTATAATAACGCATCACAGAACAGGGCAGGCATCAATAACAACAGACGTGACACAGCATGAAGGGAGGAATTGGGGTGGGTTGCAAAGCACCTTGCAGAAGCACAATGAATGTGAATGAACGCCAGCCTGTCAGCTGATGTGGATTGGCTGAGCTTGATTTAATTAACACTATGCTCAGTGTATGTTTTTGGTACCTTTGCTTTTAAATCTTTTTTTTTTTTTTTTTGCACTGAAAACTAGACTAGAGCCATGCCAGGAGGTCTGTGAAGTTAAGAATGGACATTGTTTAGATTTTAGCATCTTAGTATTTGCTAATTAAGAGCTCAGAGTTCTTATGTGTGCAAACTTTAATAATTTATTTAACATTATGTGTTAAACTAATTTATTTAAAAAACTGAAAGTTGGACCATAAGATGATGCACAATGACAACAGTGAAAGGCTCACCAAAGCTGCCATAGTGGATTCTGAACATCCATACCATACCAAACGTCACGGTCAAATGTCACCATAAACATCTATAAGACTCACTCCTTTTAAACAAAAGGCACATTAAAGGCACATTGTCAGCACATTAAAACATACATTATCTTGCAGTGAGATGACCAACCAACATCCTAAACACGCCATCACTGTCGTGTTTGTATAAAAGCTTAAAACCCATGAAAGTTTGAAGTCTTTGATTTCTACCTGCACAAACTGTTCAGTGTGAATAATCATGGAACCATCTGATTTACTTATCTGACCCCTAAGGGATGATTCAAAAATGAGAGGAAGAAGAAAATAAAAGAAGCCCCTAGCTGCCTAAACAATCTGGAAAGTAGTAAAGGGAGGATGCTTCTTTCCCCTTTAAGATTGCTAAATGGTGGTACCTCTACTCCAGGGGCATCACTTAAAACATCTTAAAAGCCCAGACTGTCTGTGGCTATAATAAGATGTTATTGAAAAGAGATCTCCTGACCCAGTCTACTACCCTCTGCTATCACACTTTTTCTACTGACTCTCCTTGCTTGCTCTACCTTTGGGGTTATTTTTAAGTTTGTTTAGGAGTCACACAGTCAGCACTATACTTACCAGGTGTACGTCTTATTTGGTTTGGGTGACTTCAGACTCCTGAGTCCAGTGGAGAGGAGGACAAAAATGGGTAGGTATAAATGAGTGTTTTGAGGTTAGAGCAGGAGTGTGTGTATATGTGTGTGTGCTTGTGGGTGGATACCTGGGTCACTAGGTACAGTGATCTGACGGCATCCAACCACAGGCCCTTGCTGTGTCCCGCTGGCTGCTCTGTAATCCTATAATTAGAACTTGGGTGGACCACTTTAATGAAGGCTGGCTTGGATGGACTGCTGTTGCTGTTTGGATAATTTTGGTACAAGTGTGTGTTTATTTTAAAGTGTGTGGCTCTGTTGACTGCCAGGCCTCCCCAATATAGAGTTCATTGCTCGGGTCCAGATATAGTAGCGACCCTCGGCGCCCTTCCTGCTCCTTATTAAAAACAGTCATCTGTGGGAAATTTGTTTGTTAGCGTCCACTCTGATTGCCCGAGGTACTCCTTGACCTTAAGTTTTACCAGTGAAGTTATGCTGCATTACAAAAGAGACCAGTGCATTTTGCAGGAAAGGATCTCTCAGTCTGGGCATTTATGTTTCACTGCTAATGTGGTGAGTGCTAGATGAGAAGATTGCCATTGCTTTCATAAGACGCTAATTAGCTTAGCTTAGTTTAGCTTAGCTTAAAGACCAGGCTCCCTCTGAAGACAATGAAATTCATTTACTTCTTGTGGTTTTATGGCATTTAGAGTTGAACTCTCAAGAGTCAACCGGGAACCACTGCATCACTTTGCAGAATTGAATTAAACACCTCTGCTTAGCATTTTGTTTCATATTTTTGAGAAAACAACATGCTGATAACATTTGAGCACCTGGAACTGTGACATCAATAGATTATATTATTGGTACATGCCATTATCTGATAGACAGACAATATCTTATTGCACCTCCTCATATATGATAAGCATTTCCTCTTTATTGGTGGTTAGTGGAGTGTCTGAGGTTGATCCAGCCTCTGTTCTTCCATGTTTTGTTCTCTCATAAATCTGGGACTTTAATCCCATTTTTCTCTACTAATGTATTACTTTATACAGTCCTGTGCAAATGTTTTAAGCATCTCATTCTTTATATTTTCTATGAAATTGGGAATAAGTGCAGCAATTTATTGAAACATGCAAAGAGTCACAGAATACTGTATATATAATGAGCTTGAAATTCAATATTTGGTATGACCACCTTTATTTTTCATCACAGTCTGAGCTCTCTTCAGCAGCTTTCTTCAGGCTTCTTGAAAGACATTCAAAGTTCTTTTTTAGATTTTGGCTGCTTTTTCCCCCCATTTTCTATCAAGATGATAACACACTGCTTCAATAATGATGTGGTCCGGGCTCAAGGGAGGCCAATACATGACCCCACTGAATGGTTTTCTATCCAGGTATGCTTTTACTGCACTAGCAGTAAAAGCAAAGATTTGCGATCATTGTTATGCTGAAAAACGAAGCTGTTGCCAGTCATATGGGTTCCACCAGTTTCAACAAGATCAACAACAGCACATGCCCTAAACCATGACTGCTGTACCCCTCTCTTGTCCTCCTCTGTCATAATTACCATTTGAACCAAAGTTTTTTTTTTTAAATTCTAATTAGGTTCATCACTCCATAAAATCTATTTTCATTACAGTTCTTGTGTAACTTTCTCCCTGTTTCTCCTACCTTAAGAGTGGGTTCTTGACAGCCACCCTTCCACGGAGGTCATTTCTCATTAGGCTTCAGGACTGCAAGGGCTAACTTCTTGTGTTAGGGCTTTCATGATTTTTTCCTTATGTGTTAAGGACTTGACTTTTAAAAACTGTTCATCTGCTGTAGATCATTTTATAGGCCTGCCAAGTCTTCTTTTGTCCTCCACTTGTCCAGTTTTTGTAACAGGCTAAAGATAGAATCTAAAACACACTTTTCTATGTGTGTGTGTGTGTGTGTGCGTGTGTGTGTGTGTGTGTGTGTGTGTGTTTGTTTGTACATTGAATTTCAGAACTCAGATATTAGTTTTTCATATTGTTTCAGATTTTTAATAAGAGTTTTCTTATTTTTACTTATGTAGAGTTTTGGACAACTTTAGACAAGTTCTCGTAACTTTAATCTAAAATTTAATTTAAAGTTTTAAAAATTGCTTAGTATGACTACATATCCACTCTGGGACATGGTACTTTTTCCATTCGCGTTAAACTGCTTACCCTCACTCAAATGTCTGTACCTTTCATTCTGAATCTTATTTTTCCACATGCCCACATATTCAATTTCATGCAAATATTTGAATTAATCACCGTAACTACCATGAGAGTGAAAAACATTCTTATCTTGTGACATGCTCTTTTTGATAAACAAATTTTTTTCACACTCTGTGCTTTTACATGACCTCTTTCACAGATACCATCTCCTAAAATCAACATTTATATTAGAACATTTTTTGAGTTTAGTGCCGACCGCCTTCACAAGGAGGTGGGTGTGCTCCAAGAGCAAAATTCTCATGTTAGGACATCAAAATAATGTAAACATCCAGATGGCTTAAAAACACTGAAATCTCGCTATTAATCCAGCCGTCAGAGACATGTTTGGTTTCTAATTGCAGCAGGAGTGAAAAAATGGTTCTGCAGTAAATCTCAACAGTTATGACAGCTGAGCGAAAATAGTGCTAAATGGAGACAGATCCTGGAGTCATTAAGTCAAAATGAGAGAGAAAGAGATATCTCAAAGATTTGACTCACAGCCAGTACCATTAGGAGGATGATATATGAACCTATTCGATCTCAGATCTTCACTCATAGTGGATGGTGAACAATATACCCACAAGCATGTGTGCATACACACTCAACTCGCTGCTGATTCCACCAGCTCCCTGCAACCCTACCAAGAATCTTCCACACAATCACCTATCTCCTGACTGCTAACTTTGCAACTCATCCTTCCCTCTTCTTAGTTTTTCTCTAACTCTTTATTTTGTTCTTCTCATTTTGGCACACTCCTATAGACCTGTCATACGACTCCTCTCCTCTCCTCTCCTCTCCTCTGACTTCTCCTCTTTGTGCTCATCTCTTTACTGCTGTCGTAGCGTATCAACAAAGTCCCATCACTGTCAGCCAGCAAAACACCAAGTGTCTGCATAAACACTCGGTTTGCAATAAGCAGCGGGCTCTACTTGGCAATACTGCCTCTGCTTTTCAGTGTGTTGCTTGTGTGTGGGTGGGTGTGTGCACATGTGTACTGCTGAGACACTTGTCTTTGTTTCTCTACAGCAGGTACAATCCTGGCTTTAGACTCACGCAGTCTAAAGTTTGTAGGGTTATCGAAGTTGGGCTAGCTGCCATATAACTGTGTGCTACCTGGTGGCTAGCTATAGAGCTATGGCTAAGACAATATAAACACATTAGCAGATCAAAGATGGAGGACAATGCTAACTTTTTTTCCTCAATAAAAGTCAAACTTCAGTCAAAAGACTGAAATGATACATCCACAGCACAAGGTTAGTCATTAATATGCTGCTGCTTGGTTTGGATTACTCGCTATGAAAAAATCCTGATCCTAAGTGCAGGAATTTATATTTCATATTCACAATTTAGAATTGAATTAGATATTTGTAGTTCACTTTAGGTAAAAGTAAATTAGATAAAAGCAGTTAGTTTACAGAGTTTCACTCAGACACACACACTCGCACAGAGAGTGGAACTGCAGGGGGTCATAAATTAGGAGACCCTTCCCTTTAACCTCCCCCAAAAACCTGTAGCTGAGCTGAGACAAAGAGATCCACACCTCAAATGGAAAATCCCCAAGGGTTGTCTTTAAGTGGAGATGGGGACCCCCTGGTACTGGCGGCAATCACGCACGCACGAGGACGCGCACCCGGACACTTGCAGGCGTGCACGTACATACACAAGCATTGTACCTTATGTTAAATTTACAATTGGGCTGTCCCCTATATAGTGTGTCCACACAAAGGATTTTTCGAGACTGCTAGCGGGACTGCACCAG
>VVHJ01016758.1:13609-27987 GCA_015107715.1 Tylochromis polylepis
TCGGCCCCCCCCCCCCCCCCCATAATCCATTTCAAATAGTACAGAACTCAGCATAAGTCATCACCTGCACCAAGTCTATTACACCTATTCATATCCAGCTTCACTGACTCCCCATTCCTCAGTGTATCCAATACAAGATTTCACTTCTTACATTTCTTTTCTTTTTCAAGGCACTTGGCAGCCCCATATCTTTCAGACCTCATTATTCCTCACATCCCTTCCAGCAGCTTCAGCTGCTCTTCTGACTGCTGCTCACTTCAGGCACCACAGGTGCCTTTAACTGTGCTGCACCTCGTCTTTGCAGCTGATTACCACTTCACCTTCGTCAGCTAGACTCTATGACACAATTCAAATTGGAACTCAAAAACTATAACCATCTTGTTTTATATTGTTTTAAGTTCATATTATTTCTGTGTTTTAAGTCTCATTCAAGGTTTATCATGTTGTTAATTTTCTGTTGTGAGGTGACTGTGAGTGCTTTGAACAGCACCAACAAATAAAATGTATAATTATTGTTATTAGGGGGAGAGTAATAGTCTGTGGCCACTGCCTGGAAAACCATCCTCTTTTTGCGGGGTTTGTCCTGTTTTCGGCTCTCGAGTACAGCTGTTGTCACTTTCATTTGCACCAAAGGAGGTGAAATAGACTCACAATGGTTTACGTTTCCTAATTAGATAGATTAACATCCCTGAAGTTTGACTGATTTCATGCTATATTGAGATGATAGAGTGTTCTCTTAATTTATTTTGAGCAGTGTATATACAGTGTTTTTGGGTTCTTCACACCCAAACACAGTGAAACTGGAGCTACAGATCAAAGGGGAACACGTATGTATTGATCTGTTATCCTAGTTCGAGGCATCAAAAAGTAAGCTAGTACTCATGCACATTTAAATTTGATCAAACATTTAAAGACAAGTGTACTAGCCTTGGTACTGAAAAAAGTTTTAATCTTTTTTGTGTAAATTATTAAAAAGCTTTCACTGGCCCTGCCCTGTTTGTATTGATAAATGTAGCACTGCCTCAGGTGACCTTCCACTGTTTTAAAGTATGGGCTCCTTATGTGAGACTCCAATGGATTTAAAGCACGTCACCATTCTTTACTCCTTCTTTGCCTTGCTTCAATCATACAGTCATAGGAAGCAAAAATTATGGCAGAATTGAGAGAAAGAAATATGAATTCAGCTTTTGCCTTTTCAGAGCTTCAAAACTATGTAAGGGAAAAGGTACTACAGTGGGATACTGACTGTTTTGATGCACTGTGGTGCACAAAACCATAATGGTCTCTCCTAGCAAGCATTAGGATTGTCCCAGGACCAGAATGGCAACCAAGCTGGTCCTTTCTTACAGACAACTGTACATTTGCATTCAAGATTGGCTTAACCCTGAGCCATCTCTGTCATTAGATTGTTCCTACAAAACATCACATTGACTTTTAAATTTTCAGCACCAGGCTCTGTCTTCTGACCAACTCCAGGAGTGTAGAAATCCTCATACTAACCCGCCCCTCAGGACCACTTCACAAACCTGGGTCATCCCAGGCTTCAGCTGGGTGGCAAGCAAAGAGCGTCTGCAGGAGGAATCTCAGGTGCTGCCAGCCAGTGACAGTGTGTGCAGTCGCTTCTCTGACACAGAGAAGGACGCAAAGGAAATTAAACAACCTGAGGAGGTTTGTTGTCCAACTTAGATATATTAATCAGATCATATTGCTTAATTTGTTGTCTCTTGAAGCCTCGCTGCTCTCCTGCTTCACTTATTAAAGATTGTATATCCCGTGCCAAGAAACTCTTACCTGATTTTTTTTTTTACTGGATATTTCATTTTTCTAATAATCTGCATCTTTCATAAGCCTTGTGAATAAAATTTAAATGTTATAATTTAAAGATCTCACAGACAAACAGATAGTAAAACCATGAAATGATTTCTTATTACCAGGCTGGTGCGGGCCAGCTGTCAGAGTGTGATGCCTTACCTCGTGTGTTTCGCCACCAGAGAGTTGAAACCCAAGAGTGCAGGAAATTTCAGCATCACAGAGCTCTTATTAAAATGGGCTCTTTTCCCCATGGAGACCCTGTCCGCAGCATAAAGATCCCATCCATCACAGTGCATCAGAAATCTTCCGTGATGACCGAGAAGTCCCTTCTTCAGGAATCATTCATCTCCCAAGTGCCATTAAGAGTAACTTCAGTCTTTCTTAAATGTCACATTGCCTCTGCAGGGTTCCTCTAGTCACTGCAGAGAAGTGTGTTGATTCTGTCAAATTGTTACTAACTGATTTTAAATATATATACCGTGGTGTGTTGCTCCATCAGGCCTCAAATGGACAGGATTTTAACTCTTTTAACTCTAACAAAACTATTTCCTTCAGTTACAGATCAAAGTGTCTGGTCAGAGGGGTAGTTTGGGAATCAGCATTGCTGGTGGAAAGGGCTCTCTGCCTTACAAAGATCATGATGAGGTGAGTGCTGGTGGAGAAGAGTTGGTATTGCTCAATCTCTTGCAACACAGTACATTTATCGCGCATCGTTTGGCTGCCTGACTGAAGATGATGAGAAGCAGCTGCCCCGAGGTTCTCATGGATTTGTTGGTTTTCGTCAAACTTGTATGGATCTGCATGCAACTTGAAGAGATTAGACAGTCCAAAAGGCTTTTGTTACATACTTAAACGATAATTTCATCCAAGGTTAATGTGTCTGTTTCTTTTCAGGGCATTTTTATTTCCAGAGTAACTGCAGGGGGACCATCTGAAAAGGCTGGAATCCATGTTGGAGACAGACTAACGGAGGTATTTGTAATAATTATTCATAACTTCCGATTTAATCACTATGTGCAAAGGTCTTGAGCCACCTCTCATTTTTTTATATTTTGCTTCCAAGGAGCCTTCTTGACATTTTTAAAAGTGGTCTTGAGCAATAGGTTTTCTGAAGGCCTTTCAAAGTTTTTCTTTTCTTCATTTTCCAGTTCAGTCCTTGTACCTGTATATTTTCAGAACGTCAAATATAACAGGATATTTTGTAAGTATTTTTGCTAAACAAAAACAAGGCGATTCCTTGTTTTCCTTCCTTGAGATGTACATTCAAATATTTTTACTTTCAAATTCATTGAATAATACAAACTCTGTTTTTGCCTTAAATACCGTAGTTCCATGTATATTTACAGATGTTTCAGTAAAGCACTACACCTTTTTTCTCATTTTCCTATAGCAAAATATAAAGAAAGCAGGGGTGGCTCAAGACTTCCACACAGTACTGTACGTGCCAGTTTGTGAAATGTGAGTGAATTTTGTTGGTGTTCCTCTTGTGACCAGTGGAGGGCATCATAAGACTAACAAAGGAGACAATCACTGCTGTGATGAACCAAAAACAGCAATTAAGAAGTGAATATTTACCTTTAGACATACTATTTCAGTACTTATGGTGTGTGTATGTGTGTGTGTGTGTGAGAGAGAGAGAGGGAAAGAGAGAGAGAATTTCTCACCTCTGACTCCTGCTCCTGCTTTCATTGCTTCTCAAAGTATAATGTGACCATCACCCTCTCAGGTCAATGGCATCAGCATGCAGGGGGCGACCCACCACGAAGCGGTCAGCGCCCTCAGGAATGCTGGCAGTTGCATCAAGATGAAAGTGCTCAGAGAGAGGCTTCTACCTCGAGTGGTGCGTGACCTGGATGTGTCTCAGGATCCTCGGGATGTGGCTGGATGGCAGCTGTGCAGCCAGCACGGCGGAGGCCGGAGTAAACAGCTCAAGCTGGAGAGCGCAGATGACTGTATATCCAAGAAGATTGAGGCGGTTGTGTGCAATGGCAACTGCATTGTGGGTGGTTTACTCATATATTATATAGCATATGAAACACACTTTGTAAACCCTTCTTGTTTTTCCACCTGCCTCGAGCCATGTGTGGATTAAACCTTCAGGAAACAGCACTCCTTTAGTAATTCTTTTATACCTCTTCCCAATTTGCTCTGTTTCTCTTGTTTCAGTCTGATTTGGAGAGTGATCTGAAAAGGACTGTGTCTGAGCTGGTGGCGGAGGCTTTAACAAAAAACGATTTCCTAGCAGGGGGGAAACAAACGATGACAGTAAGCAGATTTCTTTTCCTTCCTTCTGAAATAAAGCCTATCGTTATTATTTTTCAGGGAAAACTTGCCATCAAATTGCCCACACTACAGCTGATGAAATCTGGTGTGTTCAGGAAAAGCTGAAACTGCCCCAAATACGCTTTATTTTCAGTAATGTCTTAATGAAAAAATGAATTGATGTAATATTCTGTTGTGGAAAAAGTAAAAACATGACTGGCCTAAGAAACTAGTTTTGCGCTCTTAGGAGAAATGTTTTTTTTGTCCTCATTTTTTATCATAAACACAGAGTTGACATCCTAGTAACGCATCTGGTCTCCATCCTGTTGAAAGGTTCATTTGATTTTAACTGTCAGGCAGATGGCCTCACATTATATCCAAGTACTTTTTGATAAGAGGTAGTATTACTATGTGCAAGCTGCCCAGTCCCAAAAGCAGCTAAGCAACCCCCCAAACCATCAAATTTCCGCTGTGCTGTGCTTCACAGTCCTTAGAACATTTTTCTCATGAAAAGCTGTTTTTTTTATCTGCTGCGAGCACATCTGCTGCTACTGTGGCTGCTCGATTTGCCTATCCTGATCAGACATACTCATTAGTAAGCTAAAATTTCTACTCTGTTGCTCTTTAGTACAGCAAAGGCTTCTTCCTTGTGTGCTTGCAATATATTTCAAATGTGGGCTATCTCTTTAAATTGTAGCGTGATGGTTGCAAGACTTACCTGCGGATGCTGGAGACTGTGTGCTTGAGCTGAATGTCCTAGGGCAAACTATCTTGGCAATATTAGCAGTCTGCATCACTTGTAGATGATTTTCTTTTTATTGTGTAAAGACTTATTTCAAACAAATTGACTTGCCAGATGTATGCACAACCATGAAGGCTTTCAAGAAATGCTTAAAACTTGGCATAATGACACCAAACACTTCAACAGAAAACAGAACACAAGAATCGGAGAAACCATATTCCACCTGTCTCTCGCTGAGGTAGTGCTGATATTTGACGCCTAATTCGGAACCCCTGACTCTAATTTTAATGGATTTGAGGATGTGCACTTAAATAAACCTTTGATTGGATTTTTTTCAGTTGGATTTTGCTCAAAATTATTGCTTCATGTTTATGAGAGCCAAGAATAAATTTTTAGTGTACTTTCTCAATTAAAAACAAGCAAACAAATAATAATAAAACGGCTGCAGGGTGTAAAGATTTTATGTCTTAGCTTTGAGTATGTCACGGTCAAGTGATCAAGTGAAAAATGGGACGTCATCATTTTTCCACCTGACTTTAAAAGAATGTCCTGTCTCCTGGAGTACTAGACGCTAATATGAAAATCTTGTAAAAACCTGTGTTGTCTATTTAGGAAATATGTGACATTATTCTTCTGAGACTTCAGCGTCTCCACATCATATCACATGATAGCTTGCCTGTTTCCTTCCTCCATCCTGTTTCCTTCTCTGACAATCATGCGGCAGATCCCCCGGATCATCCTCACTCATCCGTCTACCTCAGATGAAGATGTGGAGCTCTTGACACAAAGCCCCTGCAGAGAACTGCTACGTGACTCTGACGGTCTTGGCAAACGAGTGCACGCTGACTGCTGCGATAGTGCTTTCTGTCCGCCCTGACCACAGATTGGTGCTACAGAGATGCAGGACACAGACTGTTACTATCCAGCTCATCGTTTTATTTCAGCACTGAAGCTTCACTGATGTTACTGTGTAGTCTAGGTATGAAACAGACTGTTGGAATGTGGTTTTTACCGTCACTGCAAAGCTTGTTTGCCTGTCAGTTTCAGCTGCTGCTAATAGTGTTTAATATTTTTTAAAGCCATTTGCAAGAAGGTAGAGATTTAACTGCTTATTAGAAATGTTATTTTTCTTGCAAAAATGAATTAAGAAGACTGTAAAGCACTGCGAAGTCCACATAAAATACAGGTCATAGTGTCAAATGTGATCACTTAAACAGCAAATGACTGCTGGATACCTCTGCTTCACACCACGGAGTGTAAGTTATGGACGGAGAAGCACACAGTGTCTCCACCCATGACAGTGTGAAGCCCTTAAACCTTTTATAGCCCACGTCGTGATAAAATGCTACGTGGCTGAACAGAGTGCACAGCAGAGAGTCTGAATCCCGCAGAGACCTGAGACTGACTGAACTCCGCTTCACATCTTCACACACCCGCTGTATGAGCGAAACGCACACTTGTGAAATTATACACGGAGCCGAGGGAGAGACCGGACACATCGCAGGAGGAATCTGCAATCTCGCTTCCACAGCCCTCGTATGTTCAGATCATAAATGCATAATTGCCTTGTGTTACTTTCTCAATAAAGAGCGACAATATCAATAGTCCAAGAGGCTTTTCTCTGAGTGGCAGGAGGCGTGTTTACTTGTGCAAATGTAAGATGATCATGAGAATGCTGGGACTCAGTAAATGGCATCTTTAAGAAGCCCTATTATGACACTTTGAGGGAGGGATAACGATGCTGTTGCACAATGCTGCTGTTTCTGTTTTCACTCTCCCTTTGCTCACAAAAAAAACTGTCTGCTTCTTTAACATATGGTAGTGATGACTACTGGGTGATATTCCTCTGGGGATACAACCTGTTGGAAGGCACATCCAGTGTGCGAAATTCAATTCAGAGTCTATTACTTGAAACTGTCTCAAGAGGCGTTTGTGTAAGTTCGTAGAAGGAGATGAGGAGGATGAACATGGATCTGGAGGACTAGATAATAAACTGTGAATCTGGGTATATGTTTCTATAAGTGCCTTCACTGTAGGAAGCATAGATTCATTTGACAGTGTCAAATTTACTGTAGTGATTTTTAGTCTTCAAATAATGAAAAATGGTACATTATGGGTTGGTTTTGTGATATTACTGAGCGGTCAAATCTGTATTTATTCATTTACACACAAACTTCCCTACACAGAGCTTTAACTTTCCACTTTAAGTGCTTTCTCTTTACCATGCACACAACTGGATGATATATGAAGACAGTGTATGCGGATGATTATCAGTTATTGATAATCAGCTCCATAACAATGAGGCTAGGCACCTCCCCAGTCCTCTGTGATTCTGTTAAATGGTGTGATGAGCCCAATGTTTAAGTAAACATTCCTACGACAAAAGATATGATTGTTTCTTCATGAAAGAAGGAATGCGTTTAATCTTGGACCAATTATTAACTCGAAAGTGAACTTTGAAGCAAACTGGCGAGCTGTGTGCAAAAACAGGCCACCAGCATCTGTCATGCTTGAGGAAACTGTTTTATGCCCACAGAGCGGAAACCATGTCGATCTTATATTTTATTGTATTTTTATTGAGGCTGTTTTATATTCTTCCTTGGTATCATGGTTTGGATGCTTACCTTTTAAGAACAGCAGCTCTCACAGAATACAATTGTTGAATAGTCTAACAGGCAGATTGGGGAGCCACAGCTGAATCCAGCATCCCTGTGCTGGGCAGTTACAGCAGGTGACTGGTTAGATTTCTTTTTTTAGATTTTATTTAATAACTCCCATCCTTTGCATAATGAGTTTCGGGTTTGTAATCCCAAAGTTTAGAACAACATGATATAAAAATTGCTTTTTTTTCGGCAACCATCACTAAGATGACTTCAGCTATACATGATTCAGGATAGCTTTGATATCCTGATTTGAACCTTGGAGAGTTATTTCCTTTTTTAGCCTTAGGTAATATATTATATACTTTTTGGTTCCATAACAGGCACATAATATATAACTTAACTGTAGACTTGTTGCCTTACAGACTATGTCTAAAGACACATCTTTACAGTTAATATAGTATTCTTCATGTCAATCATTAGTTGAATTAGTTGGCAAGCTTCTGCCTATATATTTTGCCAGGGAGGAACAATTATCATTTTTGGCAGCAAACAATAACATTTCTGGATAAAAATGACATATTAATCACCCAATTTTACCCAAGTATTGAGGTTTAACTCTGACAAACTTTGTTTATCACTTGACCATAAGGAATAACAAAATAATTTGAAATGTAGTAGCTTTAAAAATGCTCAAACATTTTTGAATGTTAAACTTCCAAAATATGGCCATACATTTTTATCCACACAGTCAAACACCATTTGTAAAATCTAAAAGAGCTCCACATTTATTTTTCTTAAGCTCATTCATTCATGTGTGATGGGAACCAGTGGGAAGGGAGACCCCTCAACCAGCTAGAAAATCTCATTCATGCATTTTTTCCACAACCTCGACTGAGAAAGAGCCCAAATTAGCCTTAAAGATGTCAAAACAATAAAGCACCATTTTGTTGTCTGCTATCCAGTTCCATCCGCACACATTCATAATGTTAAAGGGTAATGAACAACTGAACACGCATGTCTCAGCTGGGTCCATCATTAGCACATGTGGAAACCCTTGCAGTCAGTGCTTTTTGCAGGGAAGACCTTTTTGCTTGTTTTTCAACTATTGTGCCGCTATACTCAGTGTCCCTTAATGGCATGCTTCAAGAGAAGAAGAATCCAGTGCTGTTTGTTTGGATTAGCCATGTTTTTTAAAAAAAATTCCTTTACTATTTATCTCCTCCATGTAGTGCAAAAGATTGCAACCACTAACACAAGCTTAAAGATGTTCACTGTTATCAAGAACAATAACTGTGTCTGAAGCAAAACTACAGCCGCATCTGTCTGGGTGAGAAAATGTAGTTGTGGAGATGCCAGCTGTAGCAGAAACTACTGAAAAAAAAAGCAGTTTTGAGTATTTTGCAGGCAGATCAGTCACAATGGGATCAGAGTCTTGAAAGACACAGGTGTATGGTTGACACCAAATAAGGAGGTAGCTTTCAGAGATACACGAGGTCTGACATCTGAGAGCTGAGTTAATGTAATCATGTAATGCAGTAATGACTATGATGACAGCATTATGTCAAGATAATTGCTAATTCAAATGCTGATTTGCTGTGAGTGGATTAGACACACATCTCTACTGATGTTCACTTACGCCACCCGAATCGATGTGTCAGTACACTCGTAAGAAAATCTCCTCAAAGATGAAAGCTAAGAGTCATGCTTCCTGCCTACATGTGCCCCCCCCCCCATGTTGGATCCCAGAAGTCAGGTGAAACAGGATCACATTTATGATTCGAGCCCACAATTTAAAAGTTGAAGCTATCAAGATTTGCCACTCAAAAAGCATTTCGGGCACTTGTTGAATACTCATCACGATAAAAGAAAATGCCAGTATTCCTGAGAGTCTACAACAGTGTGAGTAAAATAGAAAGGAAGTGGGAGCAGAGTTGGAGTATGCTTTATCTTAATGTGTTTTTCTCTGCCGTAGACAGGCAGGAAGCGGGAGACAGCAGGGTGGAAATGGACAAGAACAGCTGTGACAGGAATGAAGAATGTAGTGTACGTTAAGGATTAGCATCCACTTCAGAGGTCTGTTTTCACTCACTGATAAGAGAGCCGAGAGGTCGATGTTGCAACAGGGTAATGAATTCTGTTTCAAGTTGCCTGATATCTCATTATTGCAAATGTCACATTGGTCTGCTGGCTTACAAAACTTTAGATTATCTGGACACTGTAAATGACCATCTAATATTATTCAGACTTTTTATTTAAAAGTACATAATTGTTGTTCATTCCAAAAAAAGAAGGTAATTTCATAATGCTGTCCTCGGTGCACCACACTGCTGCATTCTTAGTGGTTACATGTCAAAACTGGACAAAGGCACTATTATTCAGTGTTCTCTGCTACTACAAAAGCTTTGCCAAACAATCAGATTAAAAAAAAACAAACCCATTCATAAACGGCCTCATTGGAAAAAGTTTCAGTTTTTTTCTCAGGCACATTTTTTCACAGTACAATCAATTTCACATTCATCTCTTTTTGTTGTAATCTGGCCTCTATCAGACAATACACTTTTTTTTATATGTGTAACAGATGATGTCTGCTTCACCCATCAGCCCTCCAACCATCCCCTTCAACTCCACACACCCACAAAACTAACGTGTTCTTATGATATTATGGACAGATTTAGCTGTGGAGTGCGAGTGTGCAAACAAAAAGACATCAAAGTAGAAAAAACATGGGGAGCACAAAGAGCCAGGGGTGAAATTCAAAAGGAAACTACTGGGCTGCACACATGGGAAACACAGGAACATGCCCAGGAAAATCCACAGAGGATCCCAGACGATGCAATGAAAGAATATAAGGGACTTTAAGTGTTCAAGAGACTGATTAGTGATGGGAAAGAGGAGGGAGAGGACTACAGGCGAGCACATTTAACAACAGGTGACAAGAAGAAACACCAACACAGGACACAAAAGGAAACAAACCTTCCAAAAGCCAGACATGAATATTAACACTTAGCAAGGGATCAGAGAGGGACCAAGGCATTAATATGGAAATGAGACAGAGTGTTTCACAATAAAATACTAGGAAATAAATGCTTATACAAATTATAATAGACACAAGCCAAAACAAAAGATAACACAAAACCTATTTTTTAGGTGCTTTATATTCTAATGTAAAGACTCTGCAATAATACAGAGAAACAACAATCAGAAAACCCCTAGGAGCAAACACTTGGGAACAGTAGGAAGGGAAAACTCCCTTTTTAACAGGAAGAAAGCTCCAGCAGATCCAAGCTCAGGGAGGGGCAGCCATCCTTTGCAACCAGTTAGGGGTGAAGATCTAAAATAATTCAAAATGTACCACAAGAATGTATAAGTATAAATAAAGTAAACACAGTAACCTAAGACTCTGCAATATAAGAGCTAACACTTATAATATACTAGAATAAGAAATCAGAACAGGAAGTTTGGAAATTCAGCAGACACAAAAATCAGAAACGTCAAATAAAAGAACATCAAACAAGACTAGGGATTAAAATGCAGAATCCAAAACCCAAGGACCAAGGAGATGGGTTACAGCTAGTCCTGCAGTCCTATTATGTATATTTTGACACTAAGAAAAATATTGAAAGAAAGCATCACACTCACACATCTCACTAATTGCTTTTGTGTGTCTGACTGTGAAGCAGTAACTTTAGTAACAATAATGTGATTACTGAATTCTTGGGAGAGTAATGCTTTCTAAAACTGTGTTACAGACAAAGTAATGTTATTACAGTGAAACTGTAAAAATTTGTGGGTGACATACGGATCAACTTAACTGAGTCGTGGCGACGTGAGCAAAAAGAGAGAGTTTATTTGAAAAGAAAGTCAAAAGCAAAATGGAACAGTTATGGCTATTTTCCTCCCGTGTGTGTGCTGCTCCTGGTGTGAACATTGTTACCAGTGCCCAGCAGGCAGATTGCTGTCTGCAAGCTATTTGTGGCTATTATGTGTCTATAAAAGGAAATCTGCAGAGTGATACACACACCAACAGTAATACACTTTGAACATCATGAGAGGAGCTGAAAAGTGGGCATCCTGCTTTCCATATCTGCTTTGATTTCAATTTGAAGTTGTTTTTTAAGTCTGGACTCAAGCAAAACTTCTGGATGGGGAAACTGAAATGGACAGTTTAAATCTGAGTATGGGAGAGGTAAGGTGGTTTGAATATATATATATATATATAATTTTTTTTCTCTTGAAGACATTTACATTTCTTCTTGGGTAATTGCTATAAAGCTGAAGTGATGTGACTGACCTACCTTTGCCGTCTTTTGACTTTTGTACTTCCAGTGGAGCTAGTTTAAAATTAAGTTTTAAGAAGAATATTCCCCTCAAAGCTATTTTCCTGCTAGAAGAAGGAAATCAGGAATTTAATTTTAATGCATTAACACTATTCTGTCTAAACAACACACTCTCTGTGCCCTCTACCAGCCGTCGCCACCCTCCAGGCTTACACACATAAACACACAGACGCAGTTTATTTTCAGATACTTGATACTAACCACTGTTTCCCACAGCGCTCGGGTGAATAACGGTTGCCACATTTTCACTCAGAGTAATTTCTGAGTGATTTAATACTAACTTTTACTATGACAAAACTATAAGTTACAAGAATAGAACTTATAGTATAATGCTAACATACAGCTGGAATTTGATATATATATGACTTTTATTAGCTACAGTATCACTAAACTTTCATTTTCATCTATATGCCTTTTTATCCATGTACATGTTGCCCTATAAATTTCAAACACTAACTGAAATGCCTGTACAGGCTTTGTTGTTGTTACTGTGTGAGATATGTAATGGTAATATTTGTTTATAATCTTAAGCAATAGCCCAGTGAGCTTTGAAGCAGCTGGCTGTGAGCTATATTTGCACAGACGACCTACTCTGGAGGGAGGGGTTGTGTGTTTGCTGTAATTAAACTCTTTACTTAGTGGCACACCCAACTCCTTATGCATGTGCTTTGGCGCAGCATGAACTGTTTTGATATGGATTTTACCATCTGTGGAACACAGCAGTCTGCGATTTACAGCTGTAATTATGGAAATGAACTGAGCATTGTGAATAACAAGGACTGATAACAATATATGAAGAGTCAACCCAAACTTTTTAGATATTAAAGAAATAATGCGAAAAGTTCATAATATTGAGGATATTAAAACCATGACAACGTTGAAAAAGCACAAAATCCTCAGCATTCATTCATAACTCTGAGTTTCCTCAAACAGATTTGTCATTTTGCAGCAGGTCACTTTAGGAGAGTCCCTAAAGGCTCCGACACAGGGAGGTCTCCTTCAGGAGATGATTTAGTGCAGCTTTTATAAGGTCTTTGGGACGGGTCTGACAGACCATAAGAAATAACTGAGTGATGGCACTCGCACACAGTGAGGCGACATGCAGCACACTAAACCAGTGGTGGCTGGAAATGTGATCCGTGGGGACAGCATGACCTCAGCAACACTTAAACATCCACGAGGGCTTTGCCAGGCAAGTAGGAAATGCCTGTTTTAACCTTTCACCATGTAAACTTACTCTGCTATGACTACAGAGGGCATACAAACAAGGGGGTTTCGTAATAACACAAGTACATAAACAAGTTAATACGATGAGTCAGGATTATTTTAGCCTGAGAATTTGTTCAGGTTGTTTATATAAAGCTGATTAGTGATACGTTGGATATAACGAAATCTCCTCACGGCCCCAGAAGTCTAAGATGTCACAAAACTCAAAGCCATGGCTGGTTTTAAATAAATGCCATAATGACACAATATATAAATACTGGATAACAAGTTGAGGCCCTGTATTCAAAATGGTAAATAAAATTATTGTTGTTGTTTTTATAGTAAACTGCACTTAAAAGTGGACTAATCATCATCAGTCATAGCTATTTTAATCTGTGACATGTTTTTCTAAATCATAAATGTGACTTCAGCAATGCAGATCACAACGTAGCTAGATGGATTATGCGTTTGTGTTTCTGTCATCCCCTTCTTTGAAATGCATCATCCCCATAAATACCACAGTAATCGTAGCAATACCATCAAAAAACCACATTTTTGCATTTAACACACACGCGTGCGCACCCGCACGCGCATACACACACTCTCACACACACACTCGTTTTCGTATCTTAGTGAGGACATCTAAGTGACATAATGCTTTCCCTAGCCGCTTACCCTAACCCAAATTTTATCTTAAAAATCCTTAACCAAACTCACATAAAATAAAAAATTACAAATTGTGTAAAAACATTGTAGTACATATGATAAAAACACCTTCTTACAAAATTTAAAAATAATAATAAGGCAATTCTTTAAAAACAATAAGCATTATAATTACAAACATCATCTCTTAAAAATAGAATTCATGTAGGCAAATACACACACACACACACATATTTTTCTAATTTGTAAGAATGCTTTCACAAAGACATTTGCATTAAATGCAGTATTACAGTCATTTATTTCCTGTGAATGACCTCTCTGTGAACATATTGTCAGGTCTGCACTTGGCAGGCCTCGCTGGTGCTGAGATTTCTTCTCGTGAACGAAAGCAAGACACAGAAAACGATCGCGTTTTTACTTGCACAAGGGAAGCTCCGTCTACATATGACTCCAGACGACTTCAAACTTCGCTTCCCCTGGCCGTCCTTTTATTCACATTTACACACACAATTACACAGCCCCCACATCGTAACCCCATTTGGTACATCATAAATGTGCACGTGTGACTGTGTATGTATGTGCACGTGTGAATGTGTGTAAGTACGAGCGTGTGTGTGTGTGTGTGTGTGTGTGAGAGTGAGTGAGTGAGAGTGAGTGAGTGTTTATTCATGACTTCCTGGGTAAACATTCAACGGCATCACCCCCATCACAAAGGGTCTCCAGACCTTTAACATATACACATAGCTTAACCCC
>VVHJ01016766.1:0-28551 GCA_015107715.1 Tylochromis polylepis
TGATACAGTCAAATTCTTAAAGTTCTTAACACAGTCTTTGAAAAATTTGTGTTTGGCTTCAAATCTCAAGGTCCAGATATGAATGAGAGGACCAATCTTTTGAATGCACCTTGGATAGTGGACCATGAAATGTATCTTTTTCTATAATACAAGTTAAAATGCCTCTCCAAAAAAGATCGGATCCCACAAAATTTGAAAAAGATTTTCATGTTGCATTTGCCATGATGTCTGCATCTTCAGTTAAAAGGGATATCAGTTGTTTTAGAACTAAATGAGAAGAGAGGCTAACCATCTTCACGAACCAAAATAAGTCCAGTTGCCTTCTTGTCAAGCAGCTGAGAGAACCTAACTTTTGATGTTGATGTTTGATTTTTTTTTGTTTTTGTTCCAAGCTTATAAAAAAATGACAGATTTAAAAAAGTCTCAGTACCTACAAATGAGTCACTGCTGCCAAGCAAACGTCTCTGCAGATAAATTACAGGCTGTTTTTGTGTAGGTCAAGCAGGAAAGAAATGCCATTATTTCAGAGAACTCACTGTTTCCGATCAAAAGCTGGTTTCTCTAACCATTAGATTACTGTGTACACCACAAGTGTCTTTGTGGACTCTGTGCTGTGGACTCTCAGCTACTGAATGTGAACTCTAATCTAATCTTCTGTATGGAAGCACTGATGTGGGTAAGAGGGGAATGGGAAAAGAAATCCTTCTGTGGACAAACAGGAAACTAATGGGCCCTTTTAGAAATATATATAGGGATCATGGTCATGACCACAGATAATGATTGGGTTAGAGAGACAGTTGAGACAGAATGTGAGATACAAGTAAAAGATGAACCAGGGGATGGCTGACAAGAATACAGGTTGCAGAAAGGAAAACGTGACCACGGTCAGAAAGAGACATGCAAGGAAAACAAACAAACAAACAAAAAAAAACAAGATACAAAGAAAGAATAAACTCAAAATTTTAAAAGAAATAAAAGGATTTTTGAACATCAATAGATTTTAAAAGGAAAAGAAAATGAAGAAAGTGAGGCGAGTAACAAAAAATATGAGAAAAGAAAGACACGGTGATACAAATAGATTAATGGTAGGAAAATGAGTGAGACTCACAGAGGATGAAAGCAATAATTCAATTTGGGGTGTTTTTAAGAACCACAGAGAATTCACATTAGTGGAAACCTAAGCTGGCATAATGAGCCTTCCAAAATAATTGAGTGATGAAAATGCAAGACAGAAGAATGGGAAGCTGTTTCTTGAATTAAATATTTTACTGGATGTAGAATATTGGATAACTAGTATAGATATAAAATTGTAATGCAAACATACAATTGTAATGTTTACACAAATTTTTTTTTCCTAGTGTTAGCTTAGTCTTCCTAGCTTGTGAGTACTTATGAGTTTAGCTTTTGAACAAAAAAAAGAAAGAAAAGCAGCAGGGGTGGTGTTAGCAGCATAGCTTGTTTTAAGTATGTGCGTTTCAGTCTGACTGTAAAAAAAAATATGAGCCCATAAGTGCTTACTTGAAATGTAAACATTTGTTCCTTCATTAGCATTTGTTACAGATTGTGCTTTTTAGTTATATAGTCACTGTTAGCATTTACCACTGGTAGGAAAAAAAAACCTAACAATGTAGCCATCTTTTTTTCTATGTTAGTCAATATGACCATTGTAAAGTGATAGAAGTAACAGAAATAACTGAAAAATCAACCGACACTTTACTCACATTCACACAAAAAAAAGTGGCACCTGGCCAGCCTGACAGTTGTCTGATTGGCTAATGTAGTCTTATTAGTCTCGTCAGTCTGACCCAAATAATCATAGCATTAGAAAAACAAACAACATGAATGAATCTTGGTGACAGTGGGGTAAAAGAGCTCCATATTAACAAGAACACCCTGCCAGCTAGACTCAGGCCCCGTTTACACATATACGTTTTCCCTTAAAAACGTATACTTTCCCCTTCGTTTGCACCTTTCATTTACACACAAACGGAGATGTCGCCTCTGAAAATGATTCTTTCTAAAAACTCCAGCAAAAGTGGAGATTTTGGAAAAAGCCATTTTCGCGTCGCAGTGTGGACTGCAAAAATGGAGGTTTTCGAAAACGATGACGCATTTTAGTCATGTGACCAATTCAACTAAGATGGCGGACGGCATTGTACAGCAGTTGTTTTGTTTGCTCTCAATTTTGACGGCCCTATTAAAGATTAATATCAATTTGTACATGCTCCAGATAGCTTTTCTTCAAAGAAGAGGGAATGTAAAGTAAATAAGTAGATAAACGGCAGACGGAGATGACGCAGGTCGAATCGTCTTACATTTCACGCATGCGCGGTACAGGAACGTAAGCGTTTTCGGAAACGATTGAAAACGATAGTGTGGACGCGGAGCATTTTTAGACGAAAACGCCGTTTTCAAATTTATCCGGATTAGTGTAAACGTAGCCTCAGAGAGAGGCAGCCTACTACCTGCTGGAGAATGAGGGGGAAAAGAAGACAGGTGATCACAGATGTTATATTTTTACAGTTATTTGGTAGTTTGTTATGTGACTAAGACAAGAATCTTAATAATGAAAAATAATAGAAACCTGACCAGTTTCTAGAGCAAACGTGTTGCTGTGAAATAAAATGCTAGATTAAGAACCAGATCCACATTTCCTAATATGTTTAGAGAGATAGCGTGCTATGACACCACATAATAATGATTACAGTGTTTGGTGTGAGGCAACAGATTCAAGGATGGAATAAAGTTTTGTGAGTGCTTTCTCAACATCGTCAAAATATTTAACCCATCTGTCTTTGTGCCATGTATAATTAAGTAAGTGAGTATTTGCATGTGTTTGTGTCTGCACATGTGAGTGTTTATCCACCCTCAGTTCTGCATGTGTGTTTTGCGTGCATGTGTCTTTGTGGGAGTGCAGGGTTCACTGCCATAATCTGGCCTCTATTATTTCCGTATTTTTGTTCCCATAGACCAAGGGTACTTTAAGGAGGTCTGGAAAGAGACAATTTCCTCAAACAAAGGTCCAGAATATGATAAAGTTCCTTATGCATTATAATTCAATGCAGTATATTTAGAAATAGCCTAACACTTGTCTGTAAATGGTCAACAACTGGCTGTCAAGTAAAAGAAAGAAATTACAATTCACTGCTATTGAACTAGTGTTCTTATTTGTTTTCAATGAACTGGAGGGTACTTTCATAATAAAATGTTCTTTTCACAAGTCAAGCAAACAAGGCTTGCATTCAAAATTTAAAAATAGCTTTTCAAGAAGTTGCCTTTAAATAAAGGGCTTATTTAAAGAAAAAAACATGAAAAAGTGTAGTTTGAGTTTCCCCTTTTCTTCTTTTTTCTTATCTATCAGGATTAAAATAATCCAACCATAAATACAACAATTAAATAATAAATACAACAAGTAAAATAGAAATGGTCTGTTAAATATGTAGTAGTAATTGGTATGGGTGCATAAAGAAATGCATCTATGTCAGTGGTCCCCCTATTGGTTACCTAGGCCTATGTTGTCTTTCTAATAAAAAATTATTTCTGTAAGGAAAAAAAAAACAGAGGATAAAAGTTGTAGAAAATAATAAGGGAAAACCATTTACCATACTTACCATTCATGCCATTACATTGCCATATGAGCATTAAAAAGAGAATAGAAGAGAAAGAGAAAAGAAAGAACGCATATTGGTGGGTAAAACACTGTTGCTGTATCATACACTTGGATAAAGCAATACATGTTAATATTAGCAGTTCATACTATAGGATAGGGCAGTCCTAAGTAAACATTTGCACAAATGCACCATCCAAAATTTCTTTTAAGTAACTAAATGATAATCTGAGAAACTGCATAGGTAGAAAGTGTATAGGAACAACCTCTCATACATAACTCTATACTTTATTAGACACACCTGGATTCCCTTTTCCCTTAGTACTGAATTAATTGGTAACATAGATTCAACAAGATGTTTGAAGCATTCCTCAGAGATTTTGTTCTACATTGATGTGACAGCATCACACAGTTGCTGCATATTTGTCAGCTGCACATCCATGATGCAAATCTCCCATTCCACCACATCCAAAGGGTGCTCCTTTGGATTGGGGTCTGGTGACAGTGGAGCCCATTTGAACTGTCATGTTCAAGAAACCAGTTTGAGATACTAAGAGATTGGTGATTATGGTGTGTTATCCTGCTGGAAGCTGCCATCAGGAGATTGGTATATTGTGGTCACAAAAGCATAGATATGGTCAGCAAGAATACTGAGGTAGGCTGTGGTGCTTAGATAATGTTCATTTGGTCCTAAAGGATCCAAAATGTGCCAAGAAAACGGCCGCCACACTATAATATCACCAGCATCAGCCTGAAGTGTTGATATGACACAGGATGGATGTATGCTTTAATGTTGTTTACTCCACAATCTGAACTCACTGTCCAAATGTCTGCAGAAATTGAGACTCATTGGACCAGGCAACATTCTTCCAATCCTCTGGTGTCCAATTTTGGTGAACGTGTGTGAACTGTAGCCTCAGTTTCCTCCTCTTAGATGACAGGCTTCTAGGTTTGCCATGTTTCGCATCCTGAGATGCTCTTCTGCATACCTTGGTTGTAATGAGTGATTATTTGGTTATTTTGTTCGAAGCAGTCTGTCCATTCTCTTCCTGACCTCTGGCATCAGTGAGATATTTTTGCCAAGATTACTGACACTCCATGGGTATTTTCTCTTTTTCAGACCATTCCCTGTAAACCCTGAAGATGGTTGTGTGGGAAAGTCCCAGTAGAGCAGCAGTTTCGTAAATACTCAGACGGGGCCAGTATTTCAGAAACTGTATTTATGGAAGTGTAGGCCAATCTGGCAACAGCCATGTCATGTTCAAATTCTCTTAAATCATCTTACTTGCCCATGCTGTTGCTCATTTTGAAGTTTAGCTGGTTCTCTTGACCATGTCTGTATGTCTAAATGCATTGAGCCATTTGACTGGCTTATTAGATATTTGTGTTGACAATCAGTTGAACAAGTATATCTAATAAAGTGTCTGGTGAGTATGCATGCTGCTGTATTGCAAATTGCAGCTCAATCTTTATAAAACCCCTCGAATCAATCAATCAATGCATTTTTTATATTTTGTTCATGAACAATGGCACAGTTAATCCATTGTGTGCTGCTGTTTCTAACAATTGCTTTGAGTTATGTGAATCTTGAGAATCATTTCACAAACTAAAAATGTCTCCCCTAAAGCTCTTTATAAGGTTTTTGACAGCAAAAGGATTCCTTTAAAGGTTTATTTACTGCATTCTGGTGACACATGAGCCATTAACAAACTAATAGGAAAATGTGTCATTTATGAAACTGTTGCAATTGTAGTTAGTTATTGCAATAGCCACACACATCTTAACACATTTCTATGTAATTACTTGTTTTTATAAGACAAGCAGTGTGCCAAAGTAGTTTTCCTAGTTTTCCATACACTTTCCAGGCCTGCTTCAGTGCTGTGTTTATTTACCTTCTTCCAGTGACTTTCCATTCTCCAGCCTCTTTTCCCTCCATGTGGCATTTTTAAGTAGTGACGGGGGGAAAAAAAATCACATGTTGCTTCCATAAACAAAAACTCTGGTTTACCCTTTGTAAACCTGGCATGGTAGTAACACTGTACAATGTGGCTATGGTAAACCAGCCATATTCTTTTGGAGTAAAGAGGAAATTTTGCAATAAAGATAAGTAATGAGGGTAATTATATACTCTAGGATTCAGGGAGGAAATTAAAGAATTTGAGGGTAAACCTCTCAGGCCATAAAATCCCAAAACGGCATTCCTTTCTCATTTTGAGTGGAAATAAAACAAATATCTTTTACATATATACACATATACTGTTTTATTTTATATTTCACTGGACTTGATCAGATTGTTTCATTTGTTATTTTGATGGATTTTGCCCTACTGAGACAATAACATATTGTGGATTGTGGTTAAGATAGATTGGATGACTAATAAATGTTTACATCAACACTGACACAGTAAGACAGTAAAAGCAGAAAATACAGTAGCAGTCGTAATGTTAGAGTCAAGTATTTTTTTTCTTGTTTTTCAGACTGGAAATTCTAAATGCTTCCTCTGAGCATTTTTTGTGCTGAGTCTGGTCCTGCTCCGAGTAAGATGTTTCACTGAGAGACAAATAGCTGAAATAGTTTCTATGCTGGGCAATGAACTGCTTGAGAAATGTATCCAACTCTGGAGAGTCCGCTTGCATAGTTAGGAAGTGAGGTCAAGCTCCACTGCAGCTGCCGCCTGCACAACACTAACAGATAACAGACTTTCCTGTCAATACTCTCTCTCTCTTTTGCTCTCTCTCTGTGTCAACTCTGATAATTTCTCATCAAGACTCTTTGTTTTACCCGCTCACGAGTGGAATGTCCTATAGTTGTCATATAGTTAGGACAAATTGTGTCTGCTGACTGAATTCACAGCACTTGACATGCACGAGTAATGTCAGTGACCCGTTCCACAGCGCTAACATATTTCATCTACTTGGGGAAGAGTCCACTTTAATGCACAAAGTGCATAGCTGATTTATTATTTATATTTATATTCAATATTTATCACAATGATTCAAATCACTCAAATATTAGTCATTTTTCATCCATTTTTAACAAGGTTTTTGACCTTATTAACCTTTTTCTTTTCTTACTTACATTTGGTCATAAAGAAATATTGGTACTTTGTTTTCTTGGCTAATGGTGGTGTGGTTCTATGCTAATGTGGTTGTAGAGTGATTGTTGTTTCAACAGATGCACAAAGAACATTTGAGAAAAAGGACAGCATGGCTATCAGTGGGTGGAATGGTGGTGCAGTGTTTAGCACTGCTGCCTCACACTAAGGAGGTATCTGGTTTAAACCTCCTGGTGAGCTGAGGCCTCATGTGCTTGTAAGAGAGGTTTTCTGTGTTAGAGCACTATTATACTTTGCAAATGGCACTGTATGACAAAATTTGTGTCGTAGGGTTACGCACCTCTCAGTTTTTGTAACCTTCCATGCTGAGCCACTGCTGCTGCCAGGTTGTAGAGAGAAGTGTGTGATTGTGCTGGTTTTTACCACCATTTTATTGATATCAGTATAGAAGCTCTGAAAGAGATGTCACAACAGTATAAAAAAACAAAAAACAAAACTTTGTGGCAAAACCTTCTTCTTCTACTATACCAGCACTAATGATGAGGTTTTGCCTAAGTGGGAACACCTATAATTCTTGGAAATACTGTAGTTGATATCTCCACCATAACAGCGAGAATAAATGTGTGACGACGTCAGTGGTTGTCCAAAAGCGATCAGTGCGGCAAATTTAATGCGGTCCATGGCCCTGTGATTGGAAAAGGAAATATCTGTCCAATTCAAACACAGGATGTTGAATTGTTAGTGGACTGATAGTGTTTTGTTAGAATTATGAGAGGTGGTAGGATGAATTCTAATATGGCACTGAAAAGACCCATTTTTAAGTTGCCTATACTGACTCAGTGTGAGTTAGCAAAAGTCCAAACCAAGTAATCAGTTCCAAAATGTTGCTCATGAGTTATGACAATTACTTGCATGAATCTTACATACTTAGATCAAAAACTGCCATGTACTACAATGTTAAAATCTTAAAATAAACACAAGTTAGTTTGATAAATTCATGATGTCATCATTTGATGAATCTTAGTGCCATCTTCTGTGAAACTAAACACTCAGTTGACGTGGCCTACTTCCAGAAAATGGAAGAAGTCAGTTTGATTGATGTGAAGAGACAAGGAAATAAATTAAATAGTATTTAATTGTTCAGTCTAAGGCAAAAAGGTTTCTTTAATGCATATCACAAAATTACATGTTAGCACCAAGTATATAAGTATTATACTTTAAAAAATATTTATGACAATTTTAAAGTAAAAGCAGTTATGATGTGCATTACTTTTAAGGTTTATATTTCATTATGAGGTGGCTATGACTCCGGAGTAAGTGGGTGGTTTAATCCCTAGCTCCTTCAACCTTCATGTCAAAGTACCCTTGGTCAAAATACTGTACTCCCAGTATCCACCGATGCATCAACGTGTGAGTGTGTGAATTTTAGATTAAAAGTGAAATAGAAAAAAAGCACTTGTATGAATATGTGTTAATGAATGAATGAGGCTTGTAGAAAAAAGAGTGCTTTGAATACTCAGATTGAGTAGAAAAGCGTTATTAATTAAGAACAGTACCAGTCCATTTATCATTTATGTAGCCCAATGTATGAAAGGACCGAGTAGGCTTAGGTTTTCTGATGGACATGTCAATTACCTCAACTAATATGTACAGTTTGTGTCTCTTTAGGTGCGTTCATCATTTGCTGGACCCCTGGTTTGGTCATCCTCCTCCTTGATGTTTTCTGCGCTAGCTGCAATGTGCTGACCTACGAAAAGTTCTTCCTGCTACTTGCCGAGTTCAACTCAGCCATGAACCCCATCATCTACTCCTACCGTGACAAGGAGATGAGTGCAACCTTCAGGCAGATCCTGTGCTGCCAGAGGCAGGAGAATGTGAATGGGACGGCAGCAGAAGGATCCGACCGATCCGCGTCTTCCATCAATCACACGGTGCTGACTGGCAGCACCATGCACCACCATCACCACCACAATGAACATTCGGTGGTATAAAAAAAAAAAAGAAAAGAAAAAGCCCAAATGTCTTGGATATGAATCCATCTTGAAGGGATTATTCTCTACAGGAGATACAGACTGAGAGAAGGTAAATGAGTGTATGTCAAGAAGGAGATGAAAAGCTGAAAAGACTCAAGCTGTTTGAAGACTGAACTGAAGAGAACTCTGATAGGCTGTTATTATTTTGTTTTGTTCATTTCCATTTGTGTTAAATGTGTTGTCACAGGCAAAGATGATATGAACTATTTAAAATCTGTGAAGTAGAGTAATGCCAGTATAGTCCATCCTCTTTATCCAATCTTTCTAACTTTTTGTCTGGTAGGTTTGTACTATTACTCCTCTAGAGCCCCATCATTAAGAAAAGTATCAAACTTAGCATCATACTTATGTGTTATTGTAGGTTGCTGACTCACCTGATCCCAGATTTACAACATTGTGTTTTTGATTTTCAACTCCATTTGTCAGGCAGAAGCTTTAACTTTAAATGGATGTCGTGTAGGCTCAAGGTAGGATATTGTTATACCAGTGTTATATATATATTTCAAAAGATGTCATCCAAAGTGAAAATCCTATTCACTATCCTGCCTATATTAACTTGTTTTCCATGTTTTGCAATCTACTAAAACCCTGCGACACTGTTTTATCCATGGATTCAACACAGTATTTTAGTAACCTCAAACATTATCATTTTCTGCTGTAGAGTTGTCATCCATTGTTTAGCAACAAGTAAGTTGGGTTTTTTTTTTATTCTATTCTACCTACCCTCTTTTATGAACACGGTTTTGTGAATCCATCCCAGCAGGTTTTTGCTTCCATCCAGTTTAAATAAAGTAAGGATCCAATGTTTGCTACAAATCCTGGATTGTTTATTCCCTCTAAGGATTTAAATGCAAGCTGTTCCAGGGAAAGGAGTAGGAGGAGGACAGTTATGTGAAGATGAGATGAGAGTCATGTTTGGTGCACTTTCAAAGACTTCATATTATGACACCAAATGTGCTGAGCAGACTGCTTCTCAGTGTTTTACTTGGTCCCCTGATGCTGACCTCGGGAGGGAAAAGGGAGACTTGTGGAAGTGAATGTGAAAGTATCGCCAGAGTTAGTACCAAATTGCTTTGTGGTTCCTTGAATATGGGTTCCTTAACAGTAAAACTGAGAAATAGCAAGAATGGCTAGTTTAAACCTGGACTATTTTATGACTGATTCTGTAGCCATGCTAGCCACTGTGTCAGGTCAGGCTCTAGGCACAACGGTGCTATGACTATGCTATTAGAATGGCTAATGACTCACAACATAACCTTGATTAACAGCATGCTGTGCAGTTTGTTGTGTCAAATTTCTCAAAGGTTTACACTTTTAGGGCAGTTTGGAATTTGTCAGTGGTACAAGTGAAAGCTAGCCAAAAGCAGTGCTCTTGAGTTTTGCTTTGTTTTTGTGTTTTTCACGTCCATTAGAAAATGCACATTTTTCTTTTAGAAATAAACAGTTTGGATTAATTGTTTAGAGAATTCTTAAACTAAAACCCCACAGACATAGAAATGCACTAAGCCTTAGGAAATGCTGCAGTTGTTTAACAGAATCTGAATGACCTGGATAGATTTTTGCTTGTTGTAACACTGCCATCAGTGATATGAAGTAAACAGATATCCACCCAAAACATGTTTTATTTTGTGTCTCTGTAAGAGAGATAGTTGACGCTTACATTAACAGTATTATTGGTAGTTTATTTGTATTTTTATGACAGCAATGGCAAATTAAAGTCTACTCTTATCTTACCCCCTTAGGGTGCCTTGATAACTGACTCACTTACGAGCCAGAGTTGAGCCAATGCAGTGTTGAATGGTGTAATATTTCCACAAGTGCTCACGTTAACGTGAGATTTTGTGCCAGCTGAAATCCAGTATGGCAATGCTATGATGCACATTGTTAAAAATTGCAAACTGAATGTTTTGAATCAAAACACATTTTGGCCAAAATACACAGACAAACCTCCCAACAACCGACAGCAAAGTGAGAATCACTGCCAAAAGTACAGTCAAATGTTTTCAAGGAATTTCAGCTGCAGTTTTAACATGAAGTCACCAGGTATCTTTGCCCAAATGTTTGGCCTATTAATCAGGCAATTTATGTTGTGTTATACAGACAACATTTTGTTTTTCCACCATCACTCTGCAACACTAATTTCTGCTGCAAGTGTGAGATAATGCACTGTGGTCTGGGGCACCTTAGTCACCACTGTTATTAGCCATTTCCTTTACTGTGTTGGTGGTTTTTTTAGCACTAGCTGTGCTTCTACATTGTAAAATGAGACAAATATTCTAAGGAACCAAGCTCCCATATCAAACTTGTTGTCTTAAATTTGTCCAGCTTTCACACTTTAATGTCATACAAATTTTGACCAGATTTTGTCAATATATGGCTCTGGACCCAACACTCCATATTTGACATTCACTGTAACATTTCTTTTAAGTATTAATTCAGGTTATTATATCAAACCAACTAAACTTTTAATGTTTTTGTTTACCAGTGTGTCAGTCTTTGTGTACCTTTGTAAATATGTGTGTACAATATGTATATATAAAATATATTATGCAAAGTTAATCACCAAAGGGAAACATGTTTTGTGTCTGTAAATTTCACTGTGTTATCTCTGTCCAGATGTACTGTAGGCTTGTTTGTATGTTTTTTTTTTAAATGCCATTTGTATTGTGATCCTAAATAATGACTTTCCCATAAACGCTATTACAGCAACATTAACTTGTTTGTGATGCAAAATTCAATATCTATGAGTGCAGTGCCTTTCAGTTCCTGTCCATAAAAAGCCAATTAACAGCAGAAAAGCAGTTATTCACCCTCTTCTGGTTGAAAGTTTAAAGCTTAGAACATCTTCAATCATACCCAGAAGCATTTAGCCATAACCACAGCCATCAGTACTGTTGTATGCATTTGTACAACACTGCAGCAGTGACAGAAGTAAAAAAAAAACTGAGTGGTGTTAAGTTACTTTTTAAGCTTGCTAATACACCAGTCCTGTATATGTTTCACAAGGACAGTGTGTAGGATTTAGTGGCATCTAGAGGTCAAGTCGAAGCATGCAGCTAACAGAGATTGTAGCTAACAACCTACCAAATCAAAAGTTGTTAGCCACTGTATAAATAAAAGTATCAGTATGGTTACCACCTCTGAGCCTCTCTTATGCCAGTGTTTAGTTATATGTATGGAGAGAGAGAGAGAAAGAGAGTGAGAGAGAGCTACAGATGTCAACAACAGGCCTCCTGAAACTGCCCGGAAAATGGTGTGATGACTTTTATCTCCTTAGATTATAACATCATGGCCGTTGTACCCTGACTGCTTTTTATTTTGTCTGAATGATGTATGCAGTGTTTGCTGTGGCCTTCAACTGATGCTGCTTGACACAAACACTGTGTGTTGCAGTTCAGAAACATTCTGTAATACCAAAAAAAACCTGATGTATTTAATAAAAAACAAATAACAAAGCTGTAGATCTGAACATTTTGTTTTTCCAAAATGAAACATAACATTAAAATGATGTTGAAAGTTTCCAGGCAAAAAAACATGTACCACATGTTTTATATTTTTAAGAAATAGTGAAAAAAAAATCAATGTGATTTCCATACTATCTGTACTTTAGAGTCCAATGTCAATAAATGTCCAACCACAGTCATAGTGTTGATACTCCAGCAACAATAAAAACATCAGTCTGAATCCAGGTGAAAGTGTGATTAATTTATATGAAATGAAGGACCTATGTAAAAAACAAACAAACAAAACAAACAACAAAACAAAGATTATATCTTACTATGGTTGTTCTGTTTAATTTCCTGCCAATATTTGTGTTTTTGTCCAAACATGTCAGAATGGGGAACACAGACAGACACAGGCTTTTATTGTTGTTGTTGTTGTCATTTTTTTCCCAGGCCAAATAGTTTGTGGAAAATGAGCCTGCTAACATTATTTGGGCAGCCTTAACTGTTACCAGAAATTTGTGTGCGACTGTGTATTTATTGTTGGAAGAGGAACACATTTCTTCTGTGTGCGACTGTTTTGCATAGTGAGAAAATGCTGAATGAATAAGTTCCCAAAGCTTACATGGTCTTCTGAGGCAGTGTTTCTGGACTTGGCTCATATTTGGCAGACAGTTTGGGGTTGGTCTATCCTGAACTGAAATAAGGCCCACCCACCCCCAGTGTTGACAATAATTAATTAGACGCATGTGATGACATAACTTGAAATCATCTTAGATAATTTTGGAATGTAAAATGTGTATTAGACAGGCATATTTATTTATAGCATATATGTATATATTAGGTTGTGTAATCATGAAAGATATATATAGGATGAGCTGAATAGGGGAAGCGATTGATAAGCATATGCTTCCTCCTACTGCTTTTTGAACGGGACATTTTTGGAGTAACATTCTGCTTTTGTTTTATTCTTTATTTCCTTGTGAATAGGATGGCTTTCAGTGATTTCATGTTTATTTGTTTTTTATATGTATTAACAATCGTTACTTATATGTTCAAAATAAAGATTTGATTGACTGATTGATGGATTGATTGATAAAATGGAATAGGTTTTCTCATTTTAATAACGTTATAACTATGTAGAACTACCATTAAACTCTTACGACTACTTTATACTCTATCTAGTCTGTACTGGCCTTTGGCTTCTGTAGGCTGATTATTTTGGAATACAAAAGTTAGTGATTATCCGGTGAACATAAGAAAAACTATTCATTTAATTTGTGACAAAATTTTCCATTTTCCATTGACACAATGCCAATTCCCAGTCTAAAACCATCTCTATGTGTTTCCACCCCCAAAGAAATATTTGCAACGACTTCTGAAAGTAATATCCAGTGTCGAAACATGCTGAAAGACATCATTAAAGAACTAGCATTATACCAGCACTGGTGCAGCGTTGGTGGAAAAGAGGTCATATTTGCATCTTTAGTGTAGCACAATTAATGCACCATGTGCTTGTGGTTACAGGTGTAAAGCAGTGACAACATGAAGTACAAATATGGTATTTCTGTATGTTTAATAATACTGTAAGAGTGGTCAGGGTCTGTGTCATGTGTGACATAAAGTATGCAGCAGTCCTTGCAACAGCAAAGAGATGTTTCCGTGGAAAACAACATTTTCTCCCCTTCTGTGTGTGTGTGAGTGCGTTAGCTCTGTTATGTTTCTTGTTCCACAGCTTTGGAGTGGTAGCCTCCAGTTGACTGATATACGTCTGTTCACTTCCTGTTGCTGCCCAAATAGGCCAATCAGGGCCAGTGTGGCCACGCAGGAAGTTCTCTGCACAGTTGCTGAGTGAGGGGGGGATGTAAAATCTTCGTCACAAAGTCAATATAGACACTTTCTACAGTTCCTGCCATGGTTTGCTGAGTGAAAAATTTGTCCCATTAGTCAAATGTCCTACTGCATGTTTGGATAATGACTTTAATGAATAGACTTGAGCATCTTGTTGCCAGCTACATTTATGAAAGATGGAAAAGTCAACAAGACATTAAAAACAGCTCACATCCAGAACATTTCGAAAATACCAGCTTCCTCTGTTACACTAACAAGGAGTTTTGACAAAACAGGAAGCGATTCTTAGCCATAATAACATATGACTGCCAGACATGAAGATCTGTTTGGCATGATGCCACAAAAATAATTCTATTTTACTAGTTTACTGTGAATAAGTGTTACCTCCCAGTAAGGATCAGCTGCTGGCTTTGCAGCACACTGAAAACAGCAAAACAACAAAAGATGGAGACAGGACAAGGAAATGACTGCAACTGCTGCAGATAAGAAACAAAACACCTCAAACATGGATCCACTCTTGGAGGAAAATGGGAGGGAAATTAGGAAGTACATTCACGTGGCTCTTTTGTATAGATTTCAACTTCAGTGAACTTTGACCTGTGAATACTTGTTCAGGAGTTCCAAGCCATCCTGAAAGTGTTGACCTTTGACAGAATAGATAAACCTGCAGGATTAAGTGCCAGTGTTGTTTAACAAGTACATATCTTATGCAGAGGCATTTTTATGGCTGATAGAGTTGCCTGTGAAATAATTTTAATCTGCATCCTTGGACAGCACACCAAAGAAGAGCAACAAAATGCTTTGCATCTGTTGTATTGATGTGGTTATACACACACAAACTTCCGTTACACATTTTCTAAAACAAAACATTTCAATTCACTAAAAATAGTGTTTAAGGATGACTAGATGATTAGGATTAAAAATTTAAAATAAAAATAATGAGTAAAGAGCATTTATTCAGAAGTAGCATGTTCGTAATGGATTTGATAGTGGCACATGTGGTCTAAAACATACTAACATATCATTGCACTATTCTCTCTGTATTGTGGTAGAGGTAGGATTGAAAGACTCTGAGCCAAAGTGTAGATCAAGAAAAAGACGGATGACAGTCCAAGGCCAGACTCCATACAGTCTAATCTAAACAGTTTACACTTAGGCATCCCCCACAACACACACAGATGTCCTCCATTTAACTTGTATACACACACACTTGTGCTCTGAGATGCAAACACAGACATTTTAATAAAGTTGTACAAATGCAAATAAACAGGGCTTATTGCAGGCACATAGAAATTCATGGTAAAAATGCTTCGAGTGGCACAGTCTCGCTAATGCACCCTCTTGCACTGAGGAAAAACAACAACAACAAAACCGCTGCAACGTTGACATAATAAGATACTAGGAGGCTTGTATAAAGAGAGACTTGCAATGAAATAGAATAAGATATAGAACAGTTTGGGCTCAGAGAGAGAACTCGACCAGTGATAATGTCAGTAGGAGCTCCTGAACCAGAGCAACACGCCTTTGAAAGTGGTGGTGGATGTTAGAAATTCTGGACATTGTTGGGTTTTCTTCTTTAGAGAGGTGTTTTGGGTTAAGTATGATGGCAAGTGTTACTATCCCTTTCTAAATTTCGAAATTCAGATGCATGCACACCTTGTGAAAAAAGACTAATTCCCATCTAATTCCCCAAAAAAAGAAGTCACATTTAGATCTGACATACAAATTGTTCAATAATTCTCTTTATTTGCAAGCAATACAAAGAAATATACTTAATGTGAATTATGTATGGCAAACAAAAGGAAAAAACAAAACATTATTGATATAATGCAATAAATACCAACAAAATAACAAGGCAAATTTTAAAAGAAGACAGTTAAGTCAGGCATTTTAGACAAAATCAACATGTTTTTCTTTAGATATGAATATCTTTGTTTTTTTATTCTATTAATGTAACCCAAATGGAATTTTTACCAAAAAAAAAAAAAAAAGTTAAAAAATACGAGCACTAAGTATGATCTCTAACGTAGCTGACCTAATAAACTTCCATTCTGGATTTATATTTTCAGAATGAGGATGTAAAGACATATTGGCAGTTTGTCACTTACAAGAGTCTATTTAAGTCAGGAGAATGACTCCCATTAATAATGCTATTCATAATATGCGAGTTTTAGTGCTTCAGTGAGGAACTTTATGAGAAATGTAAATGCAAGTGAGAAGAATTAGTCAACTTATGCCTACTGTAATTTGAATATATGTTCAAGAAACATCAATAACAATCTAAAACAAACAAACAAACAAAAATAAAAACAGAATGCCCTATAGTGGAATACCAACTTGTCTACAAAACAATCATCAGTGATATAAAGTGATTGTGTGCCACTGTGGAATAAGCAAGTTGACTTGAAGAGAAAGGTTGTGTACAGTGTTGTAATAAATATATCATCAATCCCTTTCTATGACACTGTTAAAGAAAAAACGTTTCAAGTGTTGAGTCTCCCTGTGGCCAGTGAACTTCATGGTCATATTGAGCCTAGTCAGAGCATTTACTAAATTTTCATCAATGTTTACAAAAAACTCTAAAACAGAAAAAGAAAAAAAAAGATGAATGAGGTGCAAGAGCAACTACTGCTAAAACAGCCATGGTATATCTGTATTGTTAGTGTCCATGTATTTCAGAGGCTTAGGATCTGGGGTGAGTTCAATGAATCAGATTTAACATTTTTTTTAATTAAAGTGGACCACTCTGATGGACAGCTCCCGGTAAACACTCAGAAACTAAAATCCTGAATTCTGAAGTAGCAACTTACAAATGACTACAATATGGCCATGTTCAGTCTCCTGAACAGACAAACTACAGAAAGAAAATGACTGCAATTGCTTAACTATCTGAGCATTCAAAGTACAGTGCTACAAGAAGTGTTTTTAGATTTTCCTGATTTCTTCTTGTTGTTTAAGATCATCAACCAAATTTAAAATTAGACAAAGTGATGATTTTATTTATTAACTGAAAAAAGCTATCCAAAGCAACCTAAACTGTATCTGGAGTTTTACATTTGGTGTGACTTTGACCCGATTTTCTCCATAAATTAAATCAGCTCAAGCTGTTATTGGTCTGTACCATCACACAAAATTTGAAAATGGTATCTTGAAAACTGTGGACCCTAGACTGCTAACAAGGAAACAAACAGAAAGGATTACATATTCGCTGTTAGGTAAGGTGCTGTTTATTATGTAAATCTCAGCGTGCAGGTGCCTCTCTGTGATTGGTGGACCCAGAAGACAGACAATACGGATTGTTACCTGAATGGAAATGACATATAAGATGACACTGCCATGGACTGCTGTTCATTCATTCAGATCTTTAACTGTGATGTGCCTCTGTAAACATCTTTAATTGATTGTTATACCAAGGAGTTTGTAGGGGTGGACTGCCTTTTTATTTTTGAGTATAGTTTTCTCTCCTTATCTTATGTAGTGAGGTCAGTTATTGTAATTTGGTTATGTCTTTTTTTTTGATTAGGTAAGTTTGATAAATATTTCAGATAGTTTCCTTTTGTTTGCTGTTTTGGTATAAAGTCCACCCTGAAGTTACATCCAGCTCCATATTAGTTTTCAAACCTAAAGAAATAACATATTATAAAAAATATCATTGTAAAATTGTATCAACTATGTGACATAGCTGCTTGAGGTCTGACGAGGACGGATCACCTTTATGTTATGGTTTGGCCCCCACCGGGCCATAACACTCGCTCTCTATGGGGGGGGAGAACTAATGATATTTTTTTGAAAGCTGAGTTTAATTTCACAGCCCATGCCAAAGCAGGATTACTGCCAGACATGTTAAATCAAAAACTTAACTAGAACCTGTCTGATTGAATGAAATGGGCTAAAAGTCCTTAAAATGCAATAAATCATGCCATGATCTTAAGATACCCAAGAATAAATGAGAATAAATTCACTGTATACACATTCATCTATAAATCTGGAAAGAGTTACAAAGCAATTTCTAAGGCTTTGGGACTCCAGCAAATCACAGTGAAAGCCATTATCCACGAATAAAGAAAACTTAGAATTGTCCTGAAACTTACCAGGAGTGGCCAGCCTACCGAGACACATAGAATGAAGGTTTTGGAGTAGTACAGCATTGCCTTAGACAAACTGCTCATGCTAGAGTGGGCAAAAAATTCCTCCAGAGTGTCGTACAAGTTCTTGCAGCCAAAGGTGGTGCGGCCAGTTATTAGGTTCAGGGGGCAATTACTTTTTTTACATAGGGCCAGGTAGGTTTGGATAGCATTTTTTGCTTAATAAATTAAAGCATCATTTAAAAACTGCATGCTCTGGCTATTTATGTCTAAAATTTAAATTTGGTTGATCAAGTGAAACATTTACGTGTAACAAATATGCAAAAATGAAATAAAATAAAATAAGAAATCATGAAGGAGACAAATCATTTTTCCCCAGCACTGAGTGCTTGGGCCCAATGTAAGTATTCATTAAATCATTAAAACAGCAAATCAATGCCTTTTGTACAGGGAAAACAAGTTAACAGTCAGCATCAGCATCAGTGTCAGCATTCATGCTTAGTCTGTTGTGATGCATACGCTCTAGTATCCGATGTATGCTACTGAAGCTGGGCCTGTCTGATGGGTGTGTGCTCCAGCAGAGCCTCATCAGATTATACAGCTCCAAAGGACAGTTGTCAGGACAGGATAGGATGTGACCATCCCTCACATAGTAGATAACCTCCTCATGACCCATACCATAATATGGCTGCATCCCATGGGAGAAGATCTCCCATAACACCACACCATAGGCCCATACATCTGACTCTGTAGTATAGCGATTGTAGAATATAGACTCTGGAGGCATCCAGCGAATGGGGATGGCATCATTTTCATTGGCTTTGTAGTAATCAGCCGAGTAGATGTTTCTGGAGAGGCCAAAGTCTGCAATCTTTACCACCATTTCCTCTCCAACCAGGCAGTTCCGTGTCGCCAGGTCACGATGGACAAACTTGCGCTCAGACAGGTATGCCATTCCTGCAGCAATCTGCTTGGAAATTGATAACTGCTCTGTACAGGAGAGAGGCCCGGCCTCCAGCTCAGAGGAGAAACTGCGACCCGACAAGCTAGCACGGCTGAGGGTGCGCACCGATTGGGTTGGAGATCTGTGACGCAGGAACTCATTGAGGTCACCATGGGCCATATACTCAAACATCAGACACATTGGTTTACCCACTGCGCACACACCTGAGGAGAGAGCACACAGAAAACTCCATTTGATGGCCTATGATACAGATTATAGAAGAAGAAGGCAAGCTTTTGATTTTCCCACCACAGAAGTTTTTAAAGAACAAACACAAATATTTACCATAAACAAATCAGTCCCATCAATAAAAACACTAAATTAACTGTTTTTCTTCTACAGTTTTACATAATGAGTTCATTCACCTTAACATGCCAAAAAAAACTTATTACCCAGACATAAACACAGATGAGACCTTCTCTGATGGGTATGTACTCACAAATAAGTCATGCATGAGTTTCTAGTTCTACTTTAGTGGGTTATGATATAAATATGGTATATTTATATTTGGTAAATTAAGTTTCTGCTTTTTCTGGACTTTTTTTCCTGAGCTGTTATAAGGGAAATGATGGCAAATGAAGGCAGATTATTAAACTGAGAGTGGTATGACTGAGGCTGCTCAAGATATAAATATCACTTGTGATTAATACAAGTTATTTGAAATGTTGTGTTTACATTTTTGACAGTAAGGGCTTCCACGGGCTTTGGATGTTTGATGAGGACAGAAAGTGCTACAGTATCTTTAAAACAGCATGGATTTATTTGTTAAATGCCAATTTATACTGAATATAGTGAGCATGCAACCTTTATTTGACAGAACTTCCATACTGATTGGACAACAACTTAAACTGCAGGAGTGAGATGTCAATTTAAAAAAAAAGAAAAAAAGAATCAAGCATATGAATGGGGTCTTTGGTGGAACAGCGTCTTGGCAAAAGTGACAAAATTCATTCTACTTTATTTCCTCCTTATTTACTACAACTCTATAAAAGAGTGTCTGTCTGCTTCTTTGTTCTTCCATTCCTGTGAATATTTGTTGCAGCTTGTGAGCACACACTGCTAAGACTTTGCAGAGCCCTGATAGCCCTCCGATCTGCCTTCGGTATGGTTCACAAACAAGTTTCAGTTCTTTTCAGTGGAAGTTAAAATATATATTGCTAGATAAACAGAAATACCCCACTTTTTTCAAACAGTGGTTTCAGTTCACTCTTCTTTTCTTCTCACTTTAGTACATGAATAGTGCAATTTATGCAGTTAGTGTATTGAAATGTACCAACTTATTATTGGCCGCAGTTATAATTTTGATTGACTGCATTTGCTATTGTTTCTGTTTTTAAGTGAAAAAAATTGGAAGCTCAATGACCCATTGGTAGGCCAGTCATTTTAAATGCGTTTAAACTTTGTTCAAACCCAGTAACATTTATTTCTCCTTCTTGTCCAGGTTCCAAAGCCACAGAAATTATGAAATGTGTCATGCTGAATTTTGGGGAAATCATTGAAGGGCCTTATTTACCTAGACGGAAAATCATTACACAGTCAGCTCTTGGACTGCATCTGGCACTGCCCTCCAGGAATGGCCACTGCAAGTTAGGGAGCACTCACAGGTACAGTGCAGTGGTGGAACACAGAGCTGGAGCACTGTACTTCAGCGCACAGTTGATCAGACATAATCTGATTAGATTTTCTTATCTGATTAGATCGAAAATGGTAAAATAGGTTCAAAATTTTCAGGATTCTGGAATGAGACAACCTTATGTAATCCACTCTTTGTTTTTTTCTATTGTTATTTTGATCACACAATTATTTCAGGAATTTAGGATTGAGAAAACTTGGATCCAGTTTTATTCTATGTAGCATCATTTATCAAACATCCATTAACCATGTCATTATAATTATAATGACACAATGAAATGAGATAATCCCAAGCATAGTTTCTCTTCCTTAGCAGATGAAGGTGCACTGAAGACATTTTCATCTGGTAAAGATAAAGAAAAGATTTGTTAAATGACCTCTACAGAAATGAAGAAATCTGAATGTTATTATTTTATTGAGTGATGAACATGAACTTTTTACAAATCAAAAAAATCTTGTATGCACTCATCTGTTGTGATAATGGTACTGGCAGAAAAGTAGGATTAAATACCTGATCCTGAATCGTGAAATGTGAGATTTCTTGATCCAAATCCAGATTATTCTGACCTATATTAAACTTTCTGAACAACTGAAGCCAGAAGCTAAACTATTTGTATTTAGTTGTAGTTCACTTTTTTTGCACTATGTGATTGCAACGTGCTTCCAATGAACTTTAGGGGCGAGGAGGAGGTTGGGGGTCATGTTCACTTAATTCATATCCTGTAGGTCACTGGATAGAACAGCTCACCAGAGAACAATTATGGTGTTTGTGTGTGTGTGTGGGTGTGTGCGTGTGTGTGTGTGTGTGAAGGTGGCTGGCCGTATATGCGTCTGTGTATTTGTGTGTACAGGGTGGGGAGAAACTAGTTGTAATTTAGTGGTAGTGACCTTTGCTGAAGGACGGTAGCTGGATTAAAATGTTTCCCTCATTGCTAAATATATAGAATACAGAGGCCACATGCGGAACAAAGTCTTGACATGTAGACTTATGGTATATCTACTTCTGACACATTCGTGTTTTGGATGATGCATATATTTCTGCACGTGATTTACGGCTGTATTATTAGTCTAGAGGGTAATTAAAGGTTAAGGAAATAATCTAATCAACTCCGGTTTCACGCACACCACAGTCTTTGCTGTTAGTGTGTCACTCTCCAGATGAGTCATCTAAAATGAATGTCACTCAAATAATAACAGAAAATATCAGATACTGCAGTCATTGTGAGTGAGAAAGTGACTGAATGCTAATTTTGAAGAAATATATTGCACAACAACTGGAGCTGCAAAAAGAAAACTTCTTTGAGCACAGCCAGTGATCAACAGCTCTGTTTATTCGCTGACCACACCAGCTATGCTGTATCTCCAAATGTCTTCCTGGAAATATATTTGGATGTGAGCTGTTTGAATTAGATTAGATAAGCTGCTTTAGTGAAGATAAGGAATTTTAATAGAGCACATTTGTTTTACATTGGCCAACAAAGGCACATTAGTTGTCAGTCAGCACTTGTTTACTGGCAAACAGCACTATTTGGATTCTTCTCTGATTTTAATAGCTCCACAGTGGAAACAAACAAACAAAAACAAAAAAGTATCTGAAGAGAGTGAATTCTTTCAGAAAAATTGCTGTTTGGAAAATCAGACTTAAATTCCCAGATGAAAGGCCAGAGAACTACTAAGAGGCAATCCTTTATTTTTTAATTATTTGGTTTTTTATTTTCTTTTTTTAATGAAAGCTCTAGAGTTTTTTGAAAGTTTATTGTTGAATTGTTGCTTAACATGAGCAGGTGAAAACTCACAACTGAATAGAAACTTTATTTTAAATGACCCAAAAGACTCTTGTATGACTTGAAAAGCATTCTTTTCAAAAGATCTTTGTTTGGCCCGGCTTCTTTTAAAGAACTGATTTATTTTAGATACCTAAATGCACTTTCATGCCATAAAACTCTAAAAGCAAATAATAAATGTTGATTTCTATCAGTTTTTACATATCCTGTTCTGCCTTTTCTATTTTGTTTAAGCCCCCCCTCCACGTTTCTGTTTTTCCACTTTACATAACTTCTCCCTGAAGTAAAGTCAGGGATTCTGCAATTATTCAATGTAAACTCCATCTGTGACTGTTGTCTCTTTAGAAATCAGATTTTTGCTTGCACACTTTGTCTCTCTCATTTGCACACAAGCACACACTAACCTAAGAGTCGAACTATGTTTGGATGGTCAAATGCGGCCATGAGTGCTGCCTCTCTCTGGAAGTCATTCTGCATATCAGCTGAGGCTTCCTCCTTCAACATCTTCACAGCAACCATTGTGAAAGACTCCATGGGTAGCAGGCCTGGAGCTCTGAAACAGACACACACAAAGATATTCAGGAACTGAGCATGAAAATATTATATTATCAGTATCTGTATTTTATTGTTAATGATTTTGTCACTAATGCATAAACCAGACTTTTGTAACCATATGTTTCAAATGTGTATTTTAGCTTTACCCACAAGTATCCAAGAAAAACAACGCAGCTATTTAAGTGGCTATTTAAGCTATTTATTTATACATACATACAATAGGTCTACAGAGAAATACGTCCTATGTTGGCTCAGGTGCAAAATAATGTTTCCTAAAGTAGATTTAGTGTACACACCAAAAAAAACCCCAAAAAACAATGATATAGTTGAAGGTCTCACCCTCGGACACACACATACTGTAGAGTCACACATGGTACAAAAAAGCAGACTGAAGCGCTGATGTCAGAAAAGAAGTTATTTTTTTCCTCAGGTCTATTTAAGTAAGTGTGTGTGTGTGTGTGTGTGTGTGTGTGTGTGTGTGTGTGTGTGTGTGTCACAAATGATTAAATGCACTCTATAGTCATGTATTTACTGAGTGAATGTGCACACAGGAAACAGCCTGTATTTGCTTTTGATTTAGATTTAGATGCATATATAACATTGTACTAAAGAATCCACATACATACTGTATACTTCAGGTGCACATGAGTTTACTCCTGTGAAACTCCTGTTTTGGAGGTTTCATATCATAGTTATATAATCATGCAAGTGTGTGCATTAGAGTATGTGTTTGTGTTCATGTAAGTCAGTGCGTGCATTATGTTCCCAGAGGTGTCTATATATTGCACCTTTCTAGCTTTCAGCTAGGGATTATCATCTAGCCCTAAGGACATCTCTCAGATTTGACTGACTATGCACTACAGGTGCTACTGTCATAATGCTGCTACTATTATTGTACTGCTCTGTGATCAAGCTATAATATGATGCGATTTGACGCCTCCATTTATCTATTGCATTGCATTTATGTGGCTTCTTAAATGTTGTCTATCATGCGGTGATGTGAGTTGACTTGTTATAATCATGTTACTTACAACACAATATGAAATTCAATTTAAATTGAGATTCCTTTTTTTCTTGTATTAATCAATTCATGTTTTAGTTTTCAAAACAGGCAGTTGAGCATTGAGCGTTACATTCTCTATTTTCTAGCACAGTCATGGACATCATACGGCTGACAAGGCTGTGGTGCATGAATAAGAGGGAGTCTAACAAAGTTAGAAAATCTATATCTAGAATATCTAAAGTGATTCACTTCTGATGTCCTGAACTCTTGGCTATGACAGCAAACAGTTATAGACAGCTGTGATTGTGAAATCCTGTATTCAGTAAATCTTGTCAAATACAAATAACAAATAACTGGATTTGGGTTATTTTTAGTAAAAAAACTAAAAACTGATAAAGAGTGGTTTGATAAGTTTCAGTGACTCTGCTTTATGTTTGTTTCATGAAAACCTGCCACAGTGTGTCAACGTGAATTTAAGCAGATTACACCAATATTACAACATTCTGACTGATAACGAGCGCTGCACAATTCTGACAACTGCTATCTATCTTGCCTAAAAAAAATAAGATTCATGCTCATGACAGATTTATGACTTTTTAGAAATAAAACTACTATATGACCCTGCTCTGGTACCGAGTGTGATTAAAGAGATACGTTTGCGACATTCATGTCTTGCTGTAAACAGGCTCAGTGTGCAGTGAAAGTGACACCTGTAACAGCTTGCCTTGTGACTTTGTGAATGACGCAGCAGTTCTCAAAATGACCAGTGACCTTGTTTAGCCATCTCATCCTTCTCTCTGTCTCTGTCCTGTGTCATTCCCTTCCCCTTTTCCTCTGTCTTAGACATATCAGCATCATCAGCTTAGCCCCTGGCTGCTATTATGATTATGACATGGCAATATTAAATATTAGTGTGCAGAAGCAGTGCTGCACTGGAAGAAAACATCCTTTTCAATCTCTAACCATTTGATGAGAAATACTCTTGCTTCCCCTTAATCTCTCTTTTTTATCTTATTTGTTTGTCTCTCCTTTTGTTGTCCAGTCAGATGGATACAGTATAAAACTGTTGTCCATGTTGTCCTTCCCCGGTTCTCTTTTCTTTCTCACCTGGCTTGGAAAACTCGTCCAAAGGCTCCTTCCCCAATATCTCGGACATATTGAATATTGTTTCGGGGATACTCAAGGGCCAACAGTTTTGAGTTCAGCAGCAGGGGAACACGCTGGTACATGGGGTTAGGGTGGAGTCGATCGAGCAATAGCTCTGATGGAAGAGTGTTCAACATCGGGGTCTCTATTACTCTTCTAACAAAAAAAATAAATATAAGCGTGAGCATTAAAAGGATAAAAACAGACAATAGATACATATTCTATCTTTATCATCTTTCTTTTACCTCTTCCGATTCCTCAGTTGCTTCTTCCATCTGCGGCAGCCAAAAATGATAACGGCAAGAAAGACTGCAGTTGCAAGAGCAGTCAGGATAACGACGATGACAGACATTGAGTAAGCTGGAGATGATATTGTGGTCACGGGAGGGAAACGAGGGGTCTGGTGAGGGTCTCTTGACTCTGGCTTCACTACTTAAAAACACAGATATAGGAAAGTCACTAAACTTGGAGATTCATTTTTTCAAATTTTACTCTATATGGGTGTTAAATCCAGAACTTTAAAATCAAATCATGAAAATCTAGATTGTGCAGTCTAAATTTTAGATTTCAGTTTACTGTAGGTGAATTTTTGATTTTGAGTGTAAGAAAAACAGGAATTGTAAACAGGTGAAGTGGGGAAAAAAGTTCTGAATGCAGAGGGCAATACCTGATGCTATGCTTGTTTCCCCACACTGTGGCACAGCACAGTACTCCCAGCGTATGTTTGGATTTAAGGTATAACACCAGGGCTTGTCACTGATTCCTCCTGGGTTTCTGCAGTGATTGCCTGAATTCTTCAACTCTGGAATGGCATCCGTTGACAAATGGTGCTGGTGGGGAACCTGCAGAACAAAGCATAGTAGTAAGGAAGAAGAACAAAAGAATGTAAAGATCAAAAAAAGAGAAGCGCTTTCTCAGGGTTTTCCCACTAAGAGGAAAAAAATATTACCAAAAAAGAAACATCACCAACATACATACTGTAATAAGGAAGATTAAGTATCTTAATTGGTGAATAAACATGGTTTGCAGCCTGTGAGTACAGGGCTGGAGTCTGTGTAAAACATGATCTCTTTTCTGTTCTGCTGCTGACTCTGTATTCTGGAGGGGAAAAGAGGAAATCTACCTTTGCTGAGGGATCAGTTCTAGTGAGTTTTCTGTGTTTTGCTTATTGTAAGAAAGAATTGATTTGGATTGATAGTTTTTAAAACTTGTGAGTCTCAAATCAAAAGTGAAACTAAGATGACCTTCCAAATATTTCTTCCAGGCCCTGTTCTGTGTAGTAAGGTTACAGCTCAATAATCATGGGCTATTGTGAGGGACATTAGGGGTTGCATGACTGTTCCTGGAATCTAGACTGCCAACTTAAATATGGAACATCTGGTGGGCTTGTATGTCATGAGCTTTAATCATGAAAAGACCAATGGCCAACTCTATCCCAAGGGACATGAAGACATGAACTGAAAATGTTGGGCTCAACACATGTTCCTGTAGCTGAACGTGCGAAGTCAACTGCATGGGGTTGATTCCTAACTGGTGCCAGGAATGCTTAAAACAACAAGTCTTCGCACTAGAATGACAAGTTTGGCCATTTGTCGCCGCCTTTCAAGATAATACACTGACATTTGGCAGGAAATGGGATGCAAGCCTCCATTGTCAAAGTGCAACACTTTGTACAACCAACCATCCTCCCCAATCGTCTTCCTGCAGGCATTTTGCAACACTATTCTGCAACACTCTAGATCCATAGAGAGAGAAGATTTCTAGCAGAAAAGGGGTTTTCGGAGCATAAACAAATGATCTCTGCTGGTAAGTAATCCCCAGCAGTGGATCAAGTTGCATTTCCTGCAAGAAAGAGAACTTGACCCTCTTTAATGTTTAATTAGTGGCCACTACATTATTATTTTATGGATGATTCTCAGGCTGAATCATATACATACCATGAGAATAACAGTGTTAAATAGTATGTTTAATTCATTAGCAATGTTTTCCTCAGCAATAAAGTTGTGAATCAACGTCTCCAGTACTTCTATGACTCAGCACAAAATGGGACCAAAGTTGCTCCATCCATGTATCATGTACATGTTTGTGCTGAACGGAAATGTGATTTTTATGAGAGAAAGAAGTCATTCTAAGCAGAATAGCGTATGTTGTGGAACATTACAGTGTTCTGCTCATTTCCTACAAAACTCATAGAGCTGATTAGGGATAATTTGTATTATGAAAATATTTATGTAAAGCATATGCTCACTGATGTGTAGAAGACAGAAGACAAAGGATGACTCTCAACTCAGACATCAGTTAGTAATCTTGAGTTGTCATTTTTACAAATACAAAAAACATGCCTAATGGTCTTGTGGCACGCTACTGAAAACTGTCAAAAGCTTTGTTAATTGTGACTGTCACATAGAAAGTTAATGCTGTCACAGGCTGTGAATAATATGTTTAACAGAGTAATTTTACTTTAGGTTGTGTATGGAGTTACTTTCCACAAAAAAAGAAACAAAAAAGATGGCACTATAAAACAAGAAACCCAAAGGACCTTAATTTACTCCTGAAAGTAGATAAACCACGTAATGCATAAAGAAATTTATTATTTAGCCTACAATGCATTTTGGGTCATTGCAGTTATTAATCTGATATGTGAAAACAACATTTTAAAAGTCTATAGTTTTGAAACCCATTTGGTTAAAAAAGGGAGAAATTCATGACACAGTTATGATTGATGAGTTGCTCACCCAGAATGCAATGTTAACATAGCTCTGTAAACATTTATATTTGTGGTTAAAGCATGCACAACTTGCTCCAGTCTTCTTCTAAACAAAAGGTGTCGAAAGTCAGGAAAGAAAATCATGAAAGTAAACAGGAGACAAAGGAAACAGGTGGTAAAATGGGGGTGGGGTTAAAGGCTAAAGCCCCCACTTTTGCAATTATGGGCAATGAAAGTTGTTGATTTAAAAATAATTATAAACATTTTTTTTTGTTTTTTTAATTTTGAAAGATGGACTTTCCCATATGTACATCAGTGGTTTGGTCAGTTGCCTTCCATTCCCTTACTTTCCAAACTTTAAGCAAAGGATGTGTCAGACCACACATACTGTTATAACCAGACTATATTTTTATTTATTAACTCCTTACCCTGCCATTTTGTACTTCGGTGTGGCTGTCATTTTGTTATGGGGCAGCTACTTTTCCCTGTGCCACCCCATGTATCACACTCGGGGTGTGACCCTTAGTTTAACACACTCTGATATTTATATTTAACACAAATCTTGTCTGATTTCTACAATAAAATGATAAGGAGATACAAGCAAATTTATGAGCTTAAGCAAAATATTCATAAGACCTTGCTTTTTT
>VVHJ01016785.1:3311-17013 GCA_015107715.1 Tylochromis polylepis
ATGAGGGGGCTTTCAAACCCTTCCACTTTTTCCATGTGAGCTTATTCACGTTTGATTATGCCATCATTAAAACTCACAGTTGTGCAAAATTGCTTGCCAAAGATGCAAACCTTAGCAAGACCACAAGATCAAATTTAAAAAGCACGAAGAGCTTTATTACTTGTATTTTTCCCGCTTTAATTAGTCATTCACATGCCCTAAACCCTAAATTCAGTGTGTGTCTATTTACATGTAGTGTCTTTCATTCGTTACACCAGCGTCTATTTTCCACGACAGCAAATAATAAGAAGAGCTAGCTTAGCTAACGTCAATGAAGTGCGGACCCTCTACTTTCTCCGTCCTTGTGATAACCACAAAATATATCTAACACAGTTTTATTTGGCGTATCTAAATACATTTAAAAAAATGTTGGTTAAATGGTACTACAATAGTGTGAGTGTAGCTCTGTTTCCCCAGTGGGTGGAATATATATGTGTGGGCTTACCTGGTTTGGTGATGCTCTGAAAGTACAGCACGAGAACGAAGAGCGAGCCGAGGCACGTCGCCAGGAACAGGCGTCCTCCCCGCGGCATCTTCATCCTGAAGCCCGGCTCTGCTGGCGGAGCCTCCGACCCCTCGTCGCTGCCTCTACGCAGTTCATGCGAGACCGCCCGGTGGCAGATGCGAGACACTTGAAAGCGATATGGACCTATTCATTAATTACGAGAAGCAAACGCCCAACCAGAGAAAAACAACAACGCAGTAATAAAGCCGTTAATTGTAATGTGACGGATATAAATCCACTTCGCTCTGGTCTCTACTGTTAAAAAAAAAAGCAACCCCCTCCCCCCAATATTAATTATAATGGCACTTTAGATAACACTGGAAATAACGTCATGTTGATATTACAGTCCCCTCAAAAGTTATCAACAATTCGGTTTCTTCTTAGCTGTATTTGCTACCCCCGCCTGTGGTGTGTAGAGTTTGTCGAAGCTACACAAACTTCTCCTCCGCCAAACTGGAGACAGGGCACGCTTGCCATGACGTCACACCCCCCCTTCTCCTCACGCGTACTCTCCCACATCAATGCTGCATTCAGGGACAACAGGACAATTTAATCATAATAGGTGTTTTTGTTAGTTAAAGTAATGTAGTTATACTTGTCCAAGTATTGTGTATTCTGTGAAAAGGAAGAAGTATCATCCGATTGTTGTAAGAAAAAAAAGGCAGACAGAAAAAAAGGAAAGTCGCATTAAATTGCATAGACCTTTTTAAATTGACAGAATGTTTCCATTCGGTTTACGACCAGCACTTGAAAGCAACATCGCACTGCAGCCATGGCATGTCCTGTCTTTGAATGCAACTAGTGATAAATGGCAATAGTTCAATGAAGTAGTTGGGTAAAACAAACAAAGCTTCAACGGGCTTTTTAGCAAAATTAAAAATCACCAAATTTACATAAATAAAAAAAATACGTAAATGCTCCGATTTAATAAACATACAGAAGAGGCTGAGTTGTATTTTTAAAAAGTGCAGCCCCAACAATGTGTATGTAGAGCTTAAAAAACTAAACAACTACAGTATTTATCATTAAAACAACTCGTCAAGATCAAGAAACACCTTCACCTTTCAGCACATTTCATTCCTGTGTGGTACTGCCATCACTTCACCAGGAATAACAGCTCATGTATTAAAAATACATGAAATACATGAAAGTGTTATTGACTTCCTTGTAAGTATTTCTTTTTTTAAATCCTTGCTGCATCCTGCTTCAAATGCCATTTACAGTGTATCGAGTTTTACAAGTGATACATTTTAAGTTAGTTACCTAGAAGATGGAGATAAAATCATGAAAAGAGAAAATAGAAACTGGGCTTGAGTCCACTAAACGAAACTGATTTTTATCAAAAGCATCCCTACAGAACGCTCATTTTCATTCCTGAACAAGATAAAATGCCGGTGTACACAAAAAAGTGCACAACAGTGTAACTTAGTAGTCCATACAGCACACATCTATGGCAGGACCCAACCCGAACAAAGTTTAAAGACGTGGCAGACACTGAGGCAGTGAGGAGGTGCCAGGTCGGTGTGTGAGCAGTATAACCACTCCGTGCTGCCACATTTGAGAACGCTGTAATTACCCACATGCCCATCATTAGGCCTACAACATGCAGTGCTTCTTAGGTTTCTTGGAAACACTTGAGAGAGATCTCAGACTTGAGAATGAGAGAGGCATAGTTAAGAATGGCTTGGCAGATTATGTGGTTGTTTGGGGTCAATGTTAGTTTTTACCACTCAACTCTACCCAGCTCATGGTTTACTGACCACCCACGAGGCTTGAGGTAGAGTTTCATCACCAGCACACTAACTAGTACCGTGATAAATGTCTGCTGCTTACAGCCAGAGCTTTTTTAGCTGGTCTGAGGCCAGACACATCTAGAATACCTTTATCATTCTCTAATTTAATCTTTAAAACTTTAATCTGCTGTTTGTGGTCATGTATGGAGAAATCTGTTTTCCTGCAAGTCTTACCACATAGCTTAGTGTCTCTCAGATATTTGCTACTAATAACAGTATTACTTTACTTTTCTTCAGAGAGCAGAGATCCATCCTTTGACTGCATTCAGGATAGAGAAAAAAGGTGCTCATGCCTCTCTCTTCTGGTTCTTTTTCCTGTCTTGAAATTATCAGTTCAACTGACACACCACATATAATCTCTATAGACACATATCTGCACATCTGCAGATCTGCATAGCAGATATCCAACAATCAAACATTTCAGGCAAGGTAATGTCATATACAGGGTGTAACTACACTAAGTTTTTCGTTTATGTTTTTGTTTTCGCAAATAAAGCCATAGTAAGCAAACTTCAAGTAACAAGCATGAAAACAGGTGAAACAACTAGGCTGCATCTGTTGAAAGATGAAAAAACTACTTACCAATCTTTAAGAGGATATAGTTTTAATTTTGAACATATGATTAACTTTTTATAATAAAAAAAAAGTATGCAAAAGCATGTTGGTTTAAGTTCTAAATAAAGGCTATTGCATTCCGCATTAGCTAGCTTTATAGCCTGAAGATGCTATGGAGATGTGTCCATCTGTTTAATTTGGTATTTGCACTGATGCTGTGCAGGCCACAGCTATGATCAGGAGGACAAAAATTAATTGAGAGTCTGATGTAATTTAATTTGCAGGCCAGTTTTAAATGTACTAAAATACTGAATTTGGCTTGCAGGTCTTTATTTTTAATTTTATTATTATTATTTTTACATGTGATTAAGCTCTAAATCTAACTAATCTTTATTTACAGTATGGGAGTTATGTCAGTGTATTCACTTAACTGTTGGAAACCAAATGAGCCTAATTCCCCAAACTTTTTCTTTAAGAAAAATAGAAAATTACTTTCACTGCAGATATTTTGACTTGTCAAACGCAGGTTTGACTAATGATATGTAATTTTGCACTGCATTTATTGCTGGAATGTATTCCAAAAAGAGCAATCATCGTGATATTTAGAGCAAGATTTACTAACCCTTCCACCCTTGACCGGTCATGTCAAATTTTGTTTTAACATATGACACCAGCAAAAATACCCTAAATGCAATTTGTAAGCCTGAACTTTGATTACTTATCCTAAAGTAATTCAAATTACACAAACGCGCGTGTACACACAGGCTGTTCTAGAGGTACTACAATCTATAGTTTTCACATGAAGTCAGAGCTACTGGGTGACACCCACCTGGAGCGCAAAAACAGTAATGGGGTGCTTTGCCCTCCAGCCATCCTTTGAATGTCTTTAAGTTTAACTTATAGCCATAATGCCAGATAGTTGCTGTGCTATCAGATGCACTAACTAACGTATGTTTATTTATAGCTGCCAGATGGGCATAGAGTATCGCACTAACATCTGTTCTGGGAGAGACGTTGGCACTTTTAGGAATTTAAATAAAGCTGCTGGGGCAGAATATTGAGCCCAAAGCCACAAAATTCCTAGTTTCTCTTCATATCTTCATTTTTCCTCCAAGGACAGATGATCCAAATAGTCTTGGGTCAAGACAGGTGAAAGAAACAACTCTTTTGTCCTGCAGTACCACCGACTGTCCAGTATTGGCCGTCATGAAGGAGCAAGTGTTTTACCTGCAAGGGTAGCAAGTTGGTCACTTAACTGAAAACTATAAATTTAATGCTATTCTGAGTCAAATTTAACCCAGATCTGTTCAGATTCATTTCTCACACTGTGTAGCCCCTTGTATTGACACAGGCAAGAGATCTGTAATAGGATGACAACATAGTGGAGTGGTTAGCATGTACAGAGCCAAAAGATTCCTGGAGTGGGTTTCTCCAGGTACTCTGGAGTACCAGCACCAGTTTAGAAACACACACACCTGATGAGAGCAAGTGAGTTAAGTCCTATAGCAACAATAATACAGGGCAAACACAAGTTGTACGCACGTTTCTCTTTGAATACAGCTAGAAATTAATATAAATGAGAAGTGGCTGAAGAAGAATCAATATGAGGTTTATTTAAGGGGAACTACCTTGGACTGGTTAGATGGATGGGTGAAGTCTTTTGACAGAAGCTGCTGGACACTATGTGTGAGGACCTGAGAACTAAGACTGAGGTGGGGTGTAAGATTTATTCAGAGGAGAGCCGGATTATTAAAAACTATCCCACCATATAAACCTGAACTGTTACAGCGTCATGTGCGTAAATCGCTCTGGGGGATTCTCTACGGTCTGCATGAGATTGGAGGTACTTATTAAAGTCAAATGATATATTTTAAGAATCAAACAAAAATCAAACAGTGTAGGTTTGCACATTTACAGAACAAGTGAAAGATCCCCAGGTTGATATCCAGTTGGAAGTTGACACAAACCCTTTGGGGGGTTGCAGGAAGGGCGTCTGGTGTAAAAGTCGGCCAAATCAAAACATGTGGAGCTACCAGCTGTGGCGAGCCCTTGTAAATAAGGGAGCAGCTGAAAGGTTTGTGTGTATGTGCGCACTCAGCATGAGGACTCACTGAGTCAAAGATTTGGCACTGCACTCACAGCTTTTCTGTGCTTTATTTGTGTGTTAAATTTAACATTAAATTGCAAGCTGCAAACCTTTATATGATTCATTTAAATATTCTCCCCAAAAGTTTTGTGCTATGAAGGGGAAACTCCTACAAATACACATGCAGTCAAACCCGTTTCCACTGCTTTCTGTAGAAAAACTGATGCTGCGCCCCTTTTTGAAATCCCAACCGTAGGTTTTTAAAGCCAGGACAATGTTAGTAAATGTGGCGCATGGACACTTATTTTTGCAGTTGACCTCATTACACATACATTTGCAGGAATTTTCCTTTCAGATCGTCAAAGGATCGCAACAATACAAAAAGCAAAGTGAGATGATGGATTTGCAGTATTCATTTTTAGTCAGAAATCTATCCATAATGAATACAAGTGCGGGCATACAGCTCTGCAACTGCACAAATTTTCAACGTGCAACAAAACTGATGAATAGAAGGGCCGACTGTGTTAATACGTACAGTTTGTGTCGAGGGAAAGTCTTCCGTTCTCCACTCTTATCATATAATTCTTTGTGAACACGTTTAGTTTGTGAATGTCTAGTTCACTGACAAACAGGCAGAAATGAAAGTCTGGATGTTTGGTGATTTTGTGATTTGAGTGCACTGATTGCAGGTAAATGAATGCAAGCTGGAAGGAATCTCAGTCTTAAAATAAATGGATTTAATTTGTGACTGATGGGACTTGAGGAAAGTAAACGTTTGCAGTTGTCCTTCTAACATGTGCTTAGCGTCATTACCATTGCTTTGATCTCAGTGTGGTTTTCTGTTTGTGGTGCAGGGATGGGCTGGGATGATTCGGCATAGTGTAGAGCCATCCCCTGTAAAACTGAAAGACAATAACAGGGCGCTGCACAACATGAAGGCACATTTTCCACTACATGATTTTGAGTGAGTTTTTGAAACTCAGCCTGTAATATACCAAATGTATATTATCAGCTTGTTTCACAGCAGCAGATATACTGCAGCAAACCACATTAGTGAGAAAGGTAAAGAGAGCATTTTGTATAGCTGCCATACAGGACTGCATACTGTCTGCTGACCATGCATCTCTGGTAAAATGTTAGTTGATACTTCATTTTCTTGTTATACTGTTTAGTTTCAGAAATACTTTGTAACGGGAGCTTAAAAAAAAAAAAGGTCCAAGAAGGGGATTTCCAGTAAATGTGGCGGAAACATTGATGTTATCTCCTCAGTCAGAATCGGTAATCATACACTGCAAAAACTCAAGATCTTACCAGGTATATTTGTCTCATTTCTAGTCAAAATATCTCATCTCACTTAAAATAAAACACAATCAGCTACAGAGTAACATTTCAGTGAGATATAAGAACTTGTTTTAGGACAGTGCATCTTGGATCTAGAGAATTTTCACTTGTTCCATTGGCAGATTTTTTTCACTTCAAGCAAAAATGTCTTGTATCAAGTGAAAAAAATCTGCAGTGGAACAAGTGAAAATTCTCTAGATCCAAGATGCACTGTATAGTTTACATATGTATAGTTATAACATATTTTCTTCTTTTGTTTTGGTTAAAGTTCCATTTTGGGGGTGATGGGGGATATTAACAACATGTGAAGTGAATGCTTTTGACCTGTTAATAGTGCAACATATTTTTCAGAGACTTTTTGTTAAAATTTATCAGACTTTTCAATTTTGAAGCTTTCTTGCAAAATTCTAAACTGTTGTAGTAGGATGATAAAAGTAAGTTTTAAAATAGTTAAATGCAGGTTCAGTCTGCACCAATGAAATTTAGTTGACGTGTGTCTTTTCTTTTCTTCTTTTTTTTTTTAAAGTCAGTGCAGTTGGTGTGGAGTCCCCCCTACCCCCAAATTTAGAACCGCTGTCCTGGTTACTGTGACACTTGGTGTCTTGTTTCTCACTCTGCTTCATCTGATGAGAGTGTTTAGTCACCCTATAGGAGATTATTAGAGTGACCAAACACTTTTATTGAACCATTATATGCACCATGAAAATCATGATTCATTGTGTGTGTGTGTGTGTGTGTGTGTGTGTGCGCGCGCGTGTGCTTTTGGATGTGTGCCCACTCATTTCCTTATAGACATTATGGGTGTAATGGTACATACTATACACAGAAGCAGAGGAAAGTAAGCAAACAACTCCCCGGGATACTTTTGGTAAGAATTATTACGTGCCTTTTCTAAGTTTTCATAAAAAACATGTTTAAAACTATAGCAAAACAAAAAGAACCGACATTAAAGATCCTAATAGAGTGTGGTACTGGCAAAAGATGCCAAAACACTTTCTGAAATTCAGCTGGAGAGGTGCAAAACATCCGTCACAAACCATGACATCATGTGACGTTTCCTTGATGGAGATGGAAAATAACTTCTTTCACATGGCACACCAGACTCTCTGAAGTGCGGAGTCGTGCCAGTCTTTTTGGTCATCAAACAATTTGATGAAGATGTCCCCTGTTCATGTTAGTGGTCAAAAGTCGGCTTAAATCAAACTATAGCAGCTACTGAATATGCATGTGAGTATGTCTGTTGATCAGTAGTGTGTACAGGATAGTTTCTTTGGTGAGGTAAACCTGACAGTCTGACCGCATATTTAATGTGAATGTGTTATGGAGAAAGATGTCAGTGGAAGAGAGGGGACTTCAGAAATTTTAGTGGAGTAATTACGAAAATGAAGATAATTCTCTTCTGTTCGTTTTTATTTCCAAGTGTCAACTGACAAGTTTGATTCCATGGCACTTTGTGGGATTCAAGGCAAAACATTTTTTTTTCCTCACCTGGATGGAGATCCTCTCACCCCCAGATGGCTGTCCCTACATGGGCCTGGTTCTGCAGGTTTCTTCTTGTCAAAAAAGGGAGTTTTTAAAGTCCAATTGTATTGTACATAATCAATAAAAACATTTTTTTCCTTAGTTCTGCTTAGCTAAATATCCTGTGAATGTGACCCCAGCATGCAGCAGAGGCAAGAACAATAAGCCAGTTTTGAGATGTAAGGAAATAAGCTTAGAAGGCCCGTCCTGTCTGAAACACATGAAAATAGCTCTCCTGTAACACATCAGCCTCAAGTCTGCTTTAAAGAGAGGTCAAAAACCTGAAGATTCACTGTTTTTGAGCACTACATCATATAAATCTTCATGATCTGAACATTTTGTATTCTTAGACACCAGATAAGAATACAGTTTATGTTTACTGTAAGGTTATTTGAGAAAAATATTCCAAGTCAGACTGCGAAACTCTCATGAGCAACTTTGATCACCACCATCATTTCCAAGTGTTACTCAGGTGGTGTGTACGTTTTTCATCAACATCGCTGATGCCACTAAAAGCGATCCACGAGATCTGCTCCGTTTGTGAGCAAAGAGTAAAAGGTCAAACTTTTCCTACATAATGAGCTTCTACTCAGGCTTCAGCTTTTTAAGCTGAACCACAGTTTAAAATTTACATTGTAGGTCCTGCCTTGATGATTAGTTTTACTCTTGCAGTCTGGCTGTTACGGCCCTGAGCCTTGGAAGTGAGAATGCCTTTTAACATTTATGCAAATCCAAGTGTGCTGGGACTCGTGGAGGATTGGTTCCTGGGAGACCTGTGCCAGCCCTCTTCTATGCAGACTGAAGTGTGCCAGTTCACGCACCTTTTTTTCCTTCTTTATGTATTAATTGGTTGCCCAGTGGTCAACTGGACAACTGCTCTGGATAACAAAGCACTATGGATAAGGACTTTCTAAGGTGTAGGGCGGAAACTGTGAGACTTTGTTATTGCATCTCCTCAGGCTTCACTTTGAGCACAGGAGCACTACAAGGCTGCGTGCTTAGCCCCATATTCTACGCCCTCTACACTTACGACTGCAGAACCCATAGGATCACTGAGGACAGCACTCACCCATTTTGTCATCTGTTTGACTTGCTGCCCTCAGGAAAGCACTACAGTGCTTTAAAATGCCACCCCACTCTGCTGAGGAATAGCTTTTATAATACAGTCATGTGCATACTGAATAGCTCCCCTTGAGCCCCCTCTCCCCATACTGTAAAAATGGATGTATGAATGGTCCACTACATTTACAATTGTTATCTTTTATGATTTGACTGTACATGCAATTTTATCGTTTCTTTTAATGGTATTTTTTTAAATTTTATTTTAAGAGTTTTATTGAACTTTTAATAGAACCTTAACCTGCATGTGTGGATGGCACAGCAAAATGGATTCACAGACAGTTGAGGGCAAGTGTTGCAGCGGCATGACAGAATCATGCCTGTTTGTATTGCAGTGCTGTTTGAGAGCCCAAAGATCATCAGCATCCAGTATTTATTTACAGCTTTGTCCCTTGCGCACAGAGATTTCTCCAGAAGAATTCAGGGCATTCTCAAAATCAGGGAATTTGACAGACATGAAGTACCATCTCAGAAAATATACAAGAGATATGCTAAGTACAACAGGAAGTCAAAAGCTAAACACAGAGACAAGACACTGACAAAGCTGACATATAAGAATACCGGGGAAGAAAAATAAACCAGAATTACAAAGACACAACAAACAAGCTCAAAACACAAGTACAAACTAGATTTGTAAAGTAAAATTGCAAAGACTAAACTGATTGTAAAATAAACCAACCAATGAAGATACAAAACTCAAATAGACCTCAAACCACTGCAGTGATCATAAACACAGGAATGAAAATGTGACGAGAAATAGAGCAAAAAAATAAATAAATAAACAATGATGAAACCTATCCTAGCGCCCAAATATTAAACAAGAATACAAAACTCAATTTAGAGAGAAAACCCTGATACCAGACATACTGGCAAAAACTGAAAGCAAAAGCATGTTAAACAAAGCAGGTTCTGTTGCAGGAGATGCTTTGCATGGCCTAATAAAATATTATCTGCTAGCTGGAGGATCGGTGTTGTGCAGGAGGAAAATTTCACTCGTAATGAAAGGAAAAGTATTACACGTTTTACAGCGTTTCTTTTAAAAGCTATGAATAGCATTTGCTTGTGAAATCTTTTTTTCCCTTTTAGCAATACTTGTGGAAAAACTCTTTATATACGCTAGATACACAAGGTAGATTAACAGTGCAAGGTAATTTGAAGGCTGCGAGTACACAAACCATTGCACTCCTGCAGTTTACGATTAAATCAACAGATCCTCTGCATCTGCTCCACCTCGCTTCAAAAAACATTACCACACAAAATAAATGCAATTACACTGACTGGCCAAACATGTGACTTTTAACAGCTGCTCTTCAACTGGGGAACTTGTATGTGCCAAATGTGAGCTCAACATTTTACAAGCCATGTGCGCCTGCAGAGGGATGGTGATGCTAGATGAAACTATTAAACTAACACTTCTTCAGAGATATTGCTCACATTAATGAAATAAATGCACCCAAAGTGGGAGCATTTGTATGGTAAGGAAGCCAACACAGAACACAACGCTGTGCTAAAGTATTGAATATATTACTGGTCATGGACAACTTTGCCTTCTATTTCAAAACCAGTTGCAAGCAGGAAAGCTAAATGTAAGAGATTTTTCCTCACATGAGTTCAATGACAGTAAAATAATTTACAATATTTGTATTGCTACAGGGCGCATGAGAGACGACCAAGACAATCTTTTTGTCATTTGTTTTTTTTATTTTTTTTTTTTTTTATTTATCGAACTATATAACATTCTGCTTACTTTAATCTGGGATAAATGTAGCATCTATTATCTTGCAGTCCTAAATGGGGAAAAAAAGGGAAAAAAAAGACCAAGCAAATGTTCCCGAACAGTTTTTATCTATCCACTTATATTCACTAATTATCAGGCAATTATGTAAATAAGGCTCTCACAATGGTACTTTCTTTGTTTTCCAGCTGAGAGTGGGAACTAACTTCCCCAGCCTCGCTCTCCATTTTTCTCCCTCTATAATGGCAATAATGTGGTTCCATTTTATGTTATTGAGCCACATTGCTGATAATCAATGCTTTTTGCCCAAACATACAGCCGGTCGATGAGACCATATATCTGTGGATAACATTGTAAAACCTTACTGCAGTTTCCCCTGCAAATGTTAGTCAACCAGGAGTGAAATGTGTGAAAATGGGCTCATATGTGGCATGCTCTGGATACTACATGGCCTGTGCACCATGCCGTACCCAAAGCAGCATTATAAACTGGTGCTATTGCTGATCTGTCACCTCAATAACAAAGTGTACAGCGACACCAAGTCGCAGGTCACACAGAATAAATCTGTGCTGGTCTTTAGCTACAGCAGCACACATTTAGTTAAATGCTTGCACGAAGGACTACATAGCAGCCCAAATCCTGGCAGTCATGTCCCGGGTACTTTCTAAAGTACCACATCAAAAAGACACATAATAGAGTTTGTAATTAAATTGATCCAACCAAATTTGCAGAAGTTATAATATATGATTTCTTGGTACATGGTCACTGCAGGAGAAGCTGAGCAGCGAGGCATGCCTGGTCCTTTATCGGCGCAGACACTGCAAATTATTGTAGAACTTGTACGTTTCCAAATATTTGGAGGAGCTCATGGCAGAGGAATGCTACTGAATTTCCTTCCCTAAAGCTTTGGCTTTCCTGCTTCAGTCTAGTTTAAAGGTAAAACCACAGAGAATTGATTGCAAATGGGTTGTCTAACCACAGGGAAACCACTTGAAATGTTCCAAGAGTATAAAAATTCACTCATGTGGCACTCAGGCCCAAACAGTCCACCTTTGCTGAAGTTGAGGCATTTAGGGCACCATGGTAGCTCAAATAAAACAGAGAAATGTTGATTTCTTTTTACATCCAAAGGGGAAAAATGACCACAAAACTCAGTCATTACAGACATTTATTCTTGCCAAACTCTCATGGTGAGAAAAACTACCTCAGAAGGGTAGGCAGAAAAAATGAAATACGGATAGAGAGCTGAGGTCATGATGCTTCTTCTGTTCCTGGGTTTACTTTCCATATCCTAAGACAAGAAACTGCCAAAAATTAAACCATGGACTGTGGGTACAGAAAGAAAAAAATTCAACTGAAATGAGGCAGCATGCGGGTACGCTACGTGGATCAGCTTGATTTGGCCAATTTCTGTCTTCAAAGCTGGTCAGAGAATAAGTTTCACATTTAGGAAATGTATGAAATGGCTCTTTAATTATTTGAAAAAAACCAACCAAACAACAACAAAAAAAAAAGAAAGAAAAAAAAGCAGTTGCCTTCACATCCAGCATGCAGAGCAGCATTAGTATTAATTTGGAACATTCTAATATTCTAAAGTCTAATTATTCACTGTCTTGCTGAAGGAAATAAGGCAACGTGAAAGCATTGTTACTAAAAATAATACCAAAATCCACCTAACAGCAGGTCTGAATATTACTATTAAATATGAATTATTTTCTTGGTTTATTCCATTCAACAGCTCTTTCCAAACTTCAGGAAATCTTCTGTGGCACACCTAACCTTTTATTCATACAAATGTATTATTATACATTTCCTTCATATTTTCATTCATTCATTTTAATCTCCTGCAGATTTACTTGTTGAGGTTTTCCATCAACAAGCATTACTTTGCATATTAAATTCTCTCCTGCTAACAATAAGATAAAAGACAAGTGTCACGGGGTGTGACAAAAAGACTCAAAAGCAGGACTTGCAGACAAAACAAAGTGAATAAAAACAAAGCTCTAACTAGGTCAAAAGTGCATGAACAGAAGAAGCAAAATCCACAGTGACAGCAAAAGCCAAAGAATAACATACTGACAAAGGACAGAAGGAAACTCGGGCTATTTATACACAGACACACTGAGGGCACTCAACAGAAGAGGAAACAGGTGGGGAAAAGGATCAGCTGAGACTAATTAAAGTAAAACAAGACACTGGAGACAACTAATTGGCAAAGTAAAAGAGGAAATGAATAAACAGAGAACCTTAATAAGGAAAGAAGGAGGAAGATGTGGCAGGAACTAATAACCCTTAACAAATAGTAACTACAAATAAGTCCAAAAGTACTTAATAGAAAAATGCTAGAGAATTTTATTAATTAAACCAAATTACCTTTATAAAGATTCTCTCTCTATACAAATCCTCTTTTCTGCCAAAAGGTGTGGCCAAGGGCTGACGACACTGAAGACACAATGTCCCTTTCCCAAAACCTAGGATGCTTCCTATGTAGGATGCTTCCTTCGCGCTCCACGTAGGAAGCGTACTCCGACGAGCGAGAAGTGCGGAAGTGCGAGGCTGAGAAATGGGACGGCCTACCCTTCATATGTGCGTCACCAGCTGTCTCAGCGGAGTGTAATAAACACAGCCGTCTGCTCCGTGCTCCCTAAAATATAACAGGATATATAACTGTAATAATTATAAATATCATACAACAGGAGTAAATCCTCTACCATCTCACACTTCTGTGTAATCAGTTTCCTGTCTGACGTTTGTACAGCATATACAGCTGTGTGACAACTATAACTTTGATCTCAGCCAAAGTGATTTACTCAGGAACAAATGAAACACTGAAAAAAGCCAAACGATAACATGTTCAAGTCATCTAAGTGACTTATATATCATATTTAACCTGAGTAGAGAAAGACCGCGGGGGGTCTGACAGCGATGCACCGGGAGTCCGGTGTTTCGCCGGCTCTAGTGAGCCATCTCTGAAAGCGTCAGAGCACTTTTGCAAATATGTGATGTCT
>VVHJ01016786.1:3511-16794 GCA_015107715.1 Tylochromis polylepis
GTGTGCTGTGCAAGTGTGTGTGTGTGTGTGTGTACACACAAACCAGCCTCTCAGCTCACTCTTTTCCTCTTCCGAGTAGCATCAGCAGCGTGTCTGTAACTGTGTTGGTGAGAAGAAGCAGACGCACACCTATAAACACTCTCTGATAGTCGACTGTTTACAGTTGGTGTCCGATTACTCAGCTGCGGATTCACATCATTTCACTGACACCGTCAAAACGCCAGCATGTGAGTACTGATGGGTTAAAGTGTGTGTGTGTGTGAGAGAGGGTATGAATGAGTCTTGTTTGTTTGGCTGTCATTGATTGATTGCATTTGACTTGAGATTGATTGAGAGTGACTGAATGGCCTAATGTTTAAAGCGACTTGAGCGTGTCTTGCAGTGACCGCGGCGGCACGTGTTGCAAGTGTGGTTTAAACCACGGTTTTAGCTGCACAATTGTGACACAGGTACATGTGCAACGTGTGCGTGTTTACCTGAAACAGAATATAAAGTACCAAACAGCGTTTACATTATAACCATGAGCTTTTTGTTAGCTACACAGTCACACACTCATAGCTGACTTATGACTGACTCAAATGTGCACACAGAAACTTAAGACCTGAGATTTTGTTTCAGTGGACAGTTGCAGTAGGTGTAAAAAAAGTCATCACTGCTAGCATTGCATATACACTATGATATAAAACTGTAGCTTTAGCAGATGGAGTTCTGTGTAAAGAAGAGAGTAGATGTCTGTTTTACATGCTGAAACTTGCAGCTTGCACAATGTGTTTGTTTTCTTGTAAGCCACACATAAATGGGATCTTGTGACTTTTTTTCCCCCTCACAGATTCTGTAATGCAGAAATTTGTTCTCTGTGATATTTGACCTTTGATCCCACGGATGTTGGACTGTTTGTTCATCATCAAAACAACCTTTACTCTGCGTCACGCTGTGGTACATGCCAACAGCTGTCCCATCCCAGAGCTCTGGGGGACCCAGCAGGAAGTCAGTTACTTTGATTAGTCATAAGCAGAAAATGCAGTACATCCTTCAGAAGGAACTCATTCACCTTGATGGTAGTTCTTGGAGCAATAAAGACAGGGTGATGGAAGGAAAGTGATCCAGAATTTTAAAGTAGTGCACATCTAAATCTTTAAGAACACTGTTTATAGTTTTTATCTTCCTCCAACAACTAAGACCTTCAGCTTCTCAGAAAGACACTTTTGCAGTAAATTGTAGCAACACAGAACCTTTTGAGCTGTTGTGAGTGCAATAAACTGAAAAGGCATGCTGCAAAGTCATCTTAGCCCCTTTTGATGAAGACATGCACTTTAGACCACTGTGCCAGCTGACACTCCTGCCTTAACTGTGCTGCGGTGACAGATTTAGGCGGTATTTAGAGGTCTTGGATGATCACAGGAGATTATATTTCCAGACATAAGTTTTTACTGATATGTAGTGGGTATAAGAAGCCTTTTAAGTACTCTTTCCTGAAATGCTTTCTAATAAATTAAATGGTTCTCAAGGAAAAGTGCAGCGAAGACTCAAGCACTTTGCAAAGTGGCATCAACGTTCTTCTGTCTTGCAGTACTTGTGCGTCTACTTCCAGGGTTGCACAACTGCATTTTGTAATAAATATACTTTTGTTGTTTGCATTTTTGCCTCACAGCAAGACAGCCCTGGGTTGCTGGTGACTCTGTGTGGAGTATGTTCTCCCTCCTTCAGTCCAGAGGCATGCACGTACCAATTCTAAAGACTTACATTTGCACATAGGTGTGAATAGTTGTCGCTCTGTGTTAGCTCTGTGACAGACTGGCGAGCTGTCCAGATCATATTCAACTTTCACCCTGTGACAGCTGGGATAGGCTCCAGCCCCTATGTTACCCTGAATTGGATAAGTGGAAGACAATGGATAAATATATAAATTATCAACATAAATTTTGATACATTTATAAATTTAAGTGACAAAAGATGGATGAAAATTTTTTGTATGCTGGAAACATGGACACACTTGTGTATTTCAGTATGCATCGGTGCTGACTTGCCTTATCCTCCATGCAAATTTTTCAAGCGGCTAATTGGGGTGCTGACCTGTTGTTGGGGTTTCCATGTAACTGTGAATGGACAACTTGTATTATTCATATAAAAATACTGAACTTTCTCCTTTAATTGCCGCCAAGGCATCATCCAGTCATTTGCACTTAGCTGAGTCAACAAGAGGTGCCATTAAACTGGCAATCAAAAACTGCCACTCTACAATTTACCTGCTCAGGGATGTGATATAAAGATCATTTTGTGTGCTTGTTAAAGTTTTCAGTTGTTGTCTCTCTATGTGTGAGAAAAAACAACTTCAGGCAGTGTCTGAACCTGATCCTCTTGACATTGTCTGGACTTTATGCATGAAAATGGCCATAAAGAGCTTTCATTGAACATTTCTTATGTTGGTTGGTGAGTGTGAAACAGGCCTTTGCATAAAAAGGGACTGTTTAAAACTGATAGTATGCAGGCATAACAACAGCCTATAGGTTATATTACACTAGTAAAGTGTAATATAACCTATAGGCTGGGTTTTTTTTGCAGACTGCCTCTTTACAATTCAAGAGCTTTCTCCTTTGCAGTGTTCATCATTGCTCCCACTGCATCACAAATACCTTTCTTGAAAATAAAATCGACATATAAATGAGAAATCAGTCCTGAAAAAGCTGAAAATAAATTGCGGGTTCTCAAAAGAGCGTCTAAATTGATCAATGAAAGTAACATGAAAATGTAGGATTTATGTGCGAGATCATGTTTCTCTAGCACATCGCAGGTCTTGATGGGGCAGCGTGTAGCAGCAAAGGGATGGAGCATCTTGTTGACTCAGCTGGTAAAGTGTCTGACGCTGAGTAAAGGCAAAAGTCAAAAGTAAAATGTGGCAGGTTCACATAGCTCACAAGTCTTTTCAGTGCACCACATGTTATACATTGTTGGGTACTGAAATGGGAACTGATCACACTTGTTCAGTTTGCTTCATTCAAGTTTAGTTGTGTTCAGGATTAGACTTTAGCTAAATGTCTGCTTAGTAGTTAATTTAAAGAAGCTTTAGGCAGCATTAAGATATGTTCCAGGTCCACTTGAATGATCGCAGGTGTTTCTTGTTCCCCAAACTGCTTGTGAATTCAAACCCATGATTTAATTTTCAGCAAGTTCAATAATCTAACCTTTAATCTAACTCTTTAGTCAGGTCACATGTATGTGCTCTACAGAGTCGAACTTTAAGGCTGCTCTGATACAGCTGATCTTTATTCTGTGTTATTCTTTCTTGTAAACGCTCTTGTTTGAAGAGCCCGGATATGGTTTGTCCCAGTTTACACAAACGGAGTAATCACTTCTGCCTATCAGGTCAGAGGCAGGTGGGGCAGACACGGCGACTGCCGGGGTGAAAGAAGGAAGAGAGGAGGGAAAGGAGTGTGGTTGAATGCACGTCCATTTTCCATTTGGTGTGCGCTCTCTCTCTCTCTCTCTCTCTCTCTCTCTCTCTCTCTCTCTCTCCATCACGGCTAATGAAAAATGACTTTTTCAGGAATTGTTGGATCGAAGTGAATCTGCTTTATGTCTTCGGGGAAAGATTTGTGTGTGTGTGTGAGAAAATGTTCTGTTAAAACTTGTTTAGTTTAGTCTTAGGTCACATGAAGAGAGCATTGATTGCAGACTGTAAAACAGATGTTTTTCAGATGCATTTCCACACAACACCATGCAGTGGGTTTATTTATATTAAGTGCATATGTTCACACAGCACGTCATGCTTTGTATAAAATATTAATTTCTTGTAACTATTGCTGTTTTTTTACATCAGTAAGATGGACGTTTTCCTGGATTCACATCAGATTAACTCCATTACTGGCTCATTACCAACACAAATGACTCAGTTAACTGACAAAAATAATTATCCAAAGTTACAGATGCACCATGTTGAAGTCACTAGTTTTAATTAAGAAGTGCAATGAATGTCAGATATCTAAGGAAGTAAACTTAAGGTGATAGATGAAGCTCTATCCAGTGTTTTTCCTATTTAATGCAGAGCTGGTGCGGGAGCACACGGATTGGATGGGCATGGGGGAATGTGGCTAAACACATTTTGACATTTCTTTAAAAAAAAAAAAAAAAAGGAGTACATTTTCTCCATTATTTATATGTAAAGTTGTGTTTGGAGTCACATATGCAATAACCTAATGTGCCTGGTAAAGAAAGGCTAAATGTATATTTAAACTGTACCTCAAGAGAGTCTGTATAAAATATAACTTACACACTGCGACACCTTTAAACCACATCATGACTTGTTATATAAAATTACAACCATACACGCATAGTAGGCTGATAAAGGTATGTATACACAGTACAGTGTAAAAGTCTTTGATGGCAGAGTAAACAAAACAGGAGAAAGTTTTTCTCAAGGCGGAGAAGTGGATTAACAAACTCGGCACGCACTGGGACAGTTTGGGTCATCGACTGTGAGTGCAGAATACCCCAACTTTATTCTTTTTTTTTTTTTTCCAGTTTTGGAGTCCTTGGTTTTAGAAGGAGCAGAATAAGCTGAAGAGTGACCTCCTTTTAGTTCCAAAGAGACATATGGGGGGTGCTTCCCAAAGTCTTGCATATGCCCCAGAATTAGTGTCCTCCTCAGTCACACTGCTGCTATTGCATTTAACTTGGTGGTTACTGGAGTAACTTATTGGCCATGTGCGTGTTTCACCTTTTCATGACCAAATTGCTGGATTTAATTGTACTTGTAGTTATTAAAGTATTTCTGCTGAAGGGGGCACATCGACCCCATTAAATTCACCTCAGAAGATGGATGGAGGAGCTCCGTTCAATAATTGAGTGCATTTTAGCAGTAAAGTCGGAAAAAGCAAGGAAAAACAGGAATTATTTTTCTGCTTAGGAAGGTATGCATCACTAGCAATACAGCACAGTGCTTTTCTTTTTTTTTTGTTTGTTTGCTTTTTAGCAAGTCATAAATGCACCACAGTGACCGTACAGATTACAAGTTTGACAGTTTACCTGACGTTTACGTAACACTGCCGCCATCTTGGATTCTGCAGTCTGTGTTGGTGGGCTTACTCTGACTTAGAAGTGGCGTTCCAGTTCAAAGTTCCGACTTGCATTTCAGAGATTCCGACTTTCAGTTTAAAATGCAACGCAACAGTAACCAACAATAGAAAATAAAACTGGTCAGAGCAGTCTGAAACCTGAGCTTTTGTCTCAGAGAGATTACTTGTACATGCAGTGACTTAACTATTTGAAATTTAGCCATATTTTGACAAAAAAAAGAGAAGAAAAGAAAAAAGTATCTTTTGGTAATTACTTAAAATATATTTGGTGACTGCTTTGGTTTGTAAGGCTGTGGCTAGCTGATTAGCAGTAAAACTATCTTGTGTTCTGCCTACTGGCTCACTTGTTGCAGTCCTTGTTGTCAATGCTTCTCAGGGAATTGGATGTACTCCAATTCGATCATCTTGGGCTGCAACTGGTTCTTTGTCTCCTCTGGAGATCTACTCTGATAGCGACTCTAACCTTGGGAAAATTGGTTTGTGTGCTATGCCGAGCACACTGAGGCTACCTGCTTTTTAAGACAGCGGAGCTGGAGTAGCTCTGGATTTGAGGAGAGACTCACTGAAGAAACAGCTGGTGTTATTGCTCAGTTATATTTATCACAAAGTGGTTGACAAAGAAAATATTTTCAGAGGAGAAAATGCAACTATTTACTATTTATTTAAGCGTTGTGGAAGACGACACATGTACATGCCTGCCACTTCAGCAGCTGCACATGTATGCACTTGCACTGAGCTTTTTTTTTTATAGTGCTGTTTGCTAAGCGAGCGCTGTGCCCACAACAGCCGGTAAACATCACTCTTAGACGAACAGTCCAATCACGTACAGCGCATCCTTTTCTTCTAGCGATAACCCTGAATGCTATAAGTGCTGAAAGGTAGACTGTTATTGCCCAATTTCTGGCAGATAGCTAGCTGTATGTATTTGCCCCTTGATTACCCAAGCAGGGCAAAGTTGAAACTAGTTATGTGTGTCTGTGTGCCACAACATCACAGAAAAAAACAGAGCTGAACTTTGATCTCCAAGAAGTTAATGTATGAACCAGAAGTGCTTTTAAGATGCCTAGCATCCAAAGGTTTCACTCAGTAGCCTATAACCTTTCACTGAGGACGGGATGATGCATGCATGTGGCAGCACATTTTTCTTTACCTGTTTTTTCTGGGTTTTCCGATATAAAAATTTAAGACCATGTTAGTTATTGACAATGTTTACTGAGAGACAGTTGTGCTTTTTGCTCCTGTAACTACTGAGAGGAAGAGACACAGAGAAAGAGGTCATGGAGTACATTTGGCATGAAGCTATCGTTCCACGTTGGCTTTCCAACTTTCTTTTTTGAGTACTTGTATATGTTTGGGATTGGGTTAGGGAAGAGGTTGAATGCTAAAGTTGTTTCAGATGGTGTCACCCCGGTGTGACTGCTGTAATGCATAGTGTTTCACAGTGAGGTGTGCTGAAAAAGATCAGGAAAAGACAGGAAGCACAATCGCTAGTGTTAAGTGATGCATGTGGAGGAAATCAGCACCGTTAAATGTGCTTGACCTGCCAAGATGAAGTGTCTCATAATGACTGTAGTTCCTCTAACTTGACAAGATAAATCCTTTGATGGCTTTTCGCTGCTTTATCTTTCCATTGACTGTGTGTTTTTAGTATTTGTACTACAGAGTAAACACACATTCATACCATAGCTGCAGGAGTGAGAGGCCTGCAGCTGGTTTGGAGCCTCCACAATGAAACTTGTTGCCAGATTTTTGCTTTAAAAAATTCTTATAACCTTGCTCATATCTGAAACTAAAACAATCCCGTGTGGTTTTTTTTTGACTCAGTGAAAGGCGAAGGTCACATTCCTTTGTCATTGTATGCCTGTTAAAGGGCCAGTGGAATTTTTTTGTCAAAAGGCTCTGTTTTTTGTTTTTTTTCCAGGTATGCTATAAATATTATGCTTAAATTACATTTAGAATAATTGAAGATGTAATTTCTTTGTATGATTTTTAAAAAATAATTTCTTGATGATATCTAGTACTTGATAAACTGCAAAACAAATGCAACGAGCTAGCATACAACTAACACAAGAAGGCCTTATTATCATTTAGCATAAGTTGATGTGTCCGTGTTTCTTTAATGTGAGCAGTACAGGTTTATTCGCTGGATCAACCCTAGGATCACATGAGTGGTTCTGATCTCTGACTTGGTCACTAGTTACTACAAAAAGGGTTCTTGAAAAAGTTTGGGTTGAGTATAAAATAGGAAAAAGAGGAAGATCCCTGAAAACAGTTATATGCCATTTAATTCTGTAAAAGCACCTGTTGATAAAGTGGATTTTGCACGGATTCTCTCACTTAAGGTCATATATATCAAAGTGCTCTTCTTATTTTGTCCACCTGTTGTGCGTGTATGCATGTCTTGAAGTAGGCACCATGTTTTGGTTGTCATTATGCAAAAATTCATAACAGTCTTTCACAATATTGTATTTCAAGTTGTCTGAGAGTTAACTCAACTCCTTCACCTCCTCTAGGCTTTGTCTCTTTCAGGCTTTAGAAGATTGAGCCCATGACAGCAGACTTTAGCCAGTCACATGCCTCTTTAAACCCGATCAGGTGATTGTTATAAAGAGTGAAAAAGTCCATGAGGAAAATAAGACGGGGTGGTGTTGTGTGTTAAATAGGAGAGTTTCACCTGGGTGCGAGCCCAGGTGTGATCCAGGTGTGATCATCTACCTAATCACACGAGCCCAGGTGTGAAAAGACACCTTAACGCCCACTCACATCCTGGGCCGTTTGACCTCAGGTAATCACATGATAGAATGGGGATAGGTCTCACAATGGGTTCACGCGAAACCTTGGCTGATTGAGACCCACAGCCGTTTTCACACCTGGACTCGTGTGATTAGGTAGAGGATCCACAGGGGGTCCATGACCCTCTTGGGAGACACTCCCATAAGGCTTTAAATCTGGGACTCTCCACCATTTGCTCTTAGAACTGAAGAAGCTTCTCGGATGAGAGGTGAAACGTTTTCAAGAAACTTAGAGAAGTCCAGACGCTTTTCTTTCCAAGCTCCTTAGACTACCATGACCTGGATGACTGAGAACCTTCACAGACATATGGAAATGGTTAGCACCATCTCCCCCACATCTCCAACAAGTATCACCAGTTCCACGATACCTTCAATATGCATATTTTTATTTATTATTTATTTTAATCCTCTGGTCGGACATTAAGACATTGTTACAGTTAAATATATTTAATATATTTATTCAGACATTCAGGTTGTTTTACGTGTTTGCAGACGTTCGGGGGCAATTTACACTTTTTATTTTTTATTTTTTTGGCAAAAAAATAAGTACATGCATTCCCAGTAATGCAAATCCTCAACAAAATGAAACTCTCTTCAGGTACCAGTGTGCTGTTTATTTCATGAAATTAAAACCCTTTAAAAATTAAACATAAACTGTTCTATATGCCAGAGTTTATTTGTTTGAGGTACTTGGTAACCTCCTGTTTGGGAAAATATGCTGGTATCACATCATCATAACTGCTTATGTTACGCTCTTCCTTGGAGATTACACATGTGTGTTATCTGGTTCAGATCAGTGGACTGCGAGGCCATTACAAGAGCTTCGTTTAGCATTCTGAAGATCGTTGCTCTGTCTTAGTAGCAAGACTGTCTTCAGTTTCACTTTCTTCATCGACTGCTGATTGTGGCTGAAGAGCTCAGCATTTATTGCTTGGTGTACTGACTTTTGTCACGAGTGGAGCACTGCACTAAACCTCATTGCGGCTTCATAAGAAACTTTTATTTCTAAAAGGTTTCTTGGCCTTCATCATGACATGACTTCCACGGCTTCCTTCATCGGACAGGTTAAAAAACAAAACAAAACATGACAGTATGTTCAAGTAATATGATGTCTTTATATATGTCCCCCTGACTTGTAGCTTCATTTTCACAGTCAGTCTGCTGCTCATTGGCTGCTTCTGGTTCATGGTGATGGTTGTCATTAAGGCTTATTTGATGGCGTTTAGAGAATTAAAACCTGAAGTTCAAGACTACCTAGAGTTACTATTGCAAGGTTTAAGGAAAGGATCCAGGTTTTTTTTTTTTTCTTTTTTTTTCAGTCTATTGTTGTTGGGCCCGATCAGTATTCAGGCCTTGGGAAACTGAATCTGTTTCTTCAGGTGTGCCTGCTGCTTTTGTGTAGATGTATTTGGTTTCAGCCTGAGTCTCCACTGCACACTGTCTACAGACGGCTTAAAGCCATTCATTTATTGATTGATTCTGGTCTCATTTATTCCTTTTCTAATTCGGCTAAACACTCATTATTTACAGTGTTTGATAAAAGTATTTCCCAGACAGTAGAGCTTGAGTAGAAAACAACTTATTAACTCTTCATCCAGATCTATATCTCGGTGCTCTAGTGTCTCAGCACTTTGTCTACATAAGTAGTGCAGTGTGAAAAATGGCATCATATATCTCAGCAGAAACAAACGATTGTCCACAATAAAGCAGGAAATAACTGTGCAGTGACGTGTGGCTCTGATATGTTTATTGTCAATGCAAAGTTGAAAAGCTGGTTTTAAAGATGACTTTTAAGAAAAATTTTTAATTCAAGATATTTGGATTCATACACAAATAATATTATGGCTTAGGACAAATAATGAGACTTGAAGGATGCATTTAAGTCATGACATAATCACTGCATTTAATAATCAAATGCAGTGATTGTTCCCTTTAGTTTGGTTTATTGTTTCATAGGTAACTTTAGGGCGATACTTGTTCTTTCTAGTGGACTTAATTGACTGTAGTTCCGACGTTTGACCACAGCGTGGCAGCAAAGGACTTTCGGTGAGGTGCAGGCTGTGGTCTGGCCTAAAGAAGAAGCCTGGCTGTCTCATAAGCGTTAAACGTCTTCTGTCAGTCTTCTCACATGAATGAGAAGCTCTTCATCTAGCTCAGGTAGCTGTTACACAGTTTGCACCTTCATGCACATATGCATGGGCACCTGTGCCATGTGCCATGTGGCACTCACACGGCTGTTGGTTTGTTGAAATGTTCGTAACAGTCAGTAGCTTAATCCCCGTTTATTTGTGATGACTGGTGGGTTTGTCAGATTGTGTGTTTGATATTGGGTGTTAGCTCAGAGGGAACAAAACTGGTGTGTGTATGTTTGTAGGAAACCTCTTCAAGTTCTTTCTTTCACTTTTTTAAAAAATGGGCAGAAAAGGGAGGGAGGTCTGTGTGTCTGGTACAAAACCTAGTTTCTATGATTGTACTTTTCTAGGTAATTAGTCTTCATTTTTTATTGCTGTAATTTGGTAGAGAAACTGCACAAACGCACCAGAAACTCATTGTCTTTAATTGGACACAATAGCAGTTGATTGGCTGCTGGCAAGCAGAGCAGCAGCTGATTGGCTTTTCTGCCCCCCCAGTTTCCTTTTTATGATAGTTTTGCTGTAACTAATCAACAACAGGTTATCCTTTTTGACTTATTTTTTTAAAATTGTTTTTAGTATCTATCCATAGATTTTCTTCCGTTTAACCAATTCAGGGTCGCAGGGGTCAAAGGCTCCCTGAATAAGGTGAGAGGCATGGTGCAGCCTGGAGTCACAGGGCTAAGGCAGAGTGCCAGGCGAACATTCATGCCTACAGTCAATTTTGAATCACCAGTTAGATGAACCCCACTAACTGCATGTTTATGGACTGTGTGAGGAAGCCGGAGTACCCAAAGAGAGCCCGCTCAGTTACAGGGAGAAGAGAGGCCCCAGACTGAATTTGAGCCTCACCCATATCTTTGAGGTGACAGCCTAACCACCGTGTCATCCATTATTAGTAGTAAAATGGTTACTGCTTCATAGCACAATTCCAAATTATGTTTTAAACATTAAACAAATAATTCAGTCCATCTTCCATTTAAATAAAAAAAAAACAAAAGAACTGAAAATGTATCATTAAACAGCGTTAGTAATGTATTTATAAAAGACTCTTGCTCATGATTATCGGGCTTAAAATTTAACATGTACTTTGTGTGACCAGTATATAAGCTCTAAAGTGGAAATGTCTTTTCTCTATCTATTATGTTCTCAGCCACCTTTTCAGCAAGTGGTCACTTCCCCAGCAACAGCCATCACATTCACAGGCAATTTGCTCATTGTACAGCCCCCCCCTTCATGAATCTTTCAATAATCCAGTAGTCTTTGTAAATATTAGTTCAAGGACAATTAAAAACTTCTGAGTAAAATGCCATGTTGTGGAGGCTCAGCAGTAGCTTAAGAAGGAGCTTCTGTAGATTTAATTTATCCAAATGTGGTTCACACTTCCTTTGGTGAGAACCACAGAGCTCAAAGTCTGTTTTTATATTAAAAAAAATAAATCCCTTGTTTCCTTGCCCATGTGTTATATTTATCCTAATATTTTACTCCACGGCTTCTTACCTCCTTACTTTGGATTTGTTTTGTTTCTGTATGTTGAACAGTTGTTTTTTTTCTTCTTTTTTTCTTTCTTCTTCTTCTTCTTCTCAGGATGTTTAGGTACACTTTAGTCCGGAGTGGCCTTGGTGTGTTGGCTCTCCGGAGGGCATGTGTGCTTACCCGATTTGCTCACTCTGCCCCGAAGAACGAGTATCGACCAATCAAGAAAGTGATGGTGGCCAATAGAGGTAAGACTTTTTTTTTTCTCCTTATTTTTCATGACCGTAATAATTTCCTGCTGAAGAAGACAAGCAATTGAAAGCACTGTTAAATTAACTACAGTTTAATGCGGTTTCATTTATAATGTAAGAAAAAAAGTTATGACATTTAGAGTCTCCCTGAGGCAAGAACAGACTCTTGGATCTGTTAATTTTTAATGCCCAGCATTTAGTTTGCCTTGGCGTATGCTAATATTTAAGCACACATTGTGTGTGGGTGGCTGTTGAAGCTAGCTTTGTTTGCTTTAACCCAAAAGCATCGAGTTTATAAAAAAAAAAAGAAAAGAAAAAAATGTTGGAAATGAATGTGGAGCTGCTGCCACAGCCGTCATTGTACTTGGGGAAGTTGTGCTGTCTACTGCAAACTGTGTACTGAGTGTATGTATTAAAGTGTTTTTGAATTTTCTGCTCTACATGCTGTCACAGAGGTACTGTCACCGCCATTCAAAGCTCAACTAAAATAGACATGAAAGTTTAAAAAAAAAATAAAAAAATTATTTATCCCGCTCTGGTATCTGAGGTCTGAATAGAAATGTAATTATAGGGAAAACCCGAGTTTTCTGAACACAAAGCAGTCCACAGTACGGTTGTTACAGGCGGGATAAACATCAGTGATGTGTTTTGAGAGGCGGCCAGCGTGCAATTAGTCGCTCTGTCAGGTGATGAAGAGTGTTTGAGTGATAAATAAATAGATTTGTGCTATTCATTCCTGCAGTCACATTTAAAATGCTTGATTTTGCTTCATTGTTTCACTATTCCAGTTTTATTGGTGCATGGGTTTTCAGTACTGTTGGAGGTCTTGAAAGCATGCGGCGCTCTATAGGCCCCCTGCTGCATAAATGCATGCATATATCTCACAAAGGCTCTGCTTAGCTGCTGGAATACATCCATGTGATTCAAATGAGTTGTGGTCCGTCCTTCATACTCAAACACAGCAGGGCTTTCCTTCCATCCCCCCGCTTCACATCAGCCTGACGCAATAGCAGCACCACATAAGATCACATTCATCACACTGGAGTGCATCGGGCCGTTCTTGGCTGCAGTGTGCACGCGTGTGTTTGTGTGCCTATGTGACGATAAGAACAGACCATCATATCATATCAGGCCAGATTCCACTTCACCAAACATATCTCCTCTCTGCTCTTTTACCAACTCCTCTCCTTTCTTTTCATTTCTGTTCCCCACTTCCTGTCACAGTCTTTCGTCCTCAAGACGAGCTCGAGTCCCTTCTCTTTTTTGCATTGTTCTTTTTCAGTTAACCACATTTTAATCTGTCAGTTTTCCATATATCTCATTCCCTCCTCTCTTATCCCTCATGCTTTCATCCCTTTCATGTTCATGCTGTTGCTCTTCACCAGAATTTACTCCTTTCATGCTTGTCTACTCGCCTCATATTTTTTTTTTTTTTTTTTTTTTTTTTTTTTTTTTCTTTTATTTTTTTTTTTTTTTTTTTGATGGGACGAAAGGCAATGTTCTCAAAAGGTAGATGAGATTACAGATATTAACATCTATCTATCTATTTGTAATTGTGCT
>VVHJ01016799.1:11633-28501 GCA_015107715.1 Tylochromis polylepis
AAAGACCTAGTTTCCTGAGCTGGCTCACAGGGCGAGCCTTCAAAGGCAGCATCGAGCTGGGGGGGGGGGGCGTGTGCAATCTGGCCGAACTCTCTCAAGATCACACGGTTGTTTGTGTGCTGGTATGAATATAAGTTCACAGCATGCCTGTGTGTGTGTGTGCCCATCAGGCTGCTACCCTCTATTCGCCTTCCTTCCACCAACCCTGGACCCCCTCAGTACACCAATGTTGGCGTGGGCCCGGCTTTGAACCCACTTCTTTAATTGTGGGGTGCTCGGCCCGTGCAGCTGTGCACGCCGCCACCGCTGCGCCGCAACGAGCGTCTCCCTCCCTGCGGCTCATTTACTGTAAGGTGTTTTTAATTACTCCTCCCTCCCTCCACACTTTGCTTCTCTTTGTGTTCTGGCTGAGCTTCAGAAGTTTGGTAACAAAAATAATCCATTCACCCTTTCATCATTCTTCCCTCTTTTTCAACATCTGTGCTACTGTACCGCTCCAGCTTATTTTTAGCTTTCCACAAGGTTCTTTCATTCCATCTCTACTGTAGTTTTGGCCTCTATCTCCTCCTCCGATGCACATTCAGTTCATTCATCGCTCAGTAGAGGCCATAAAAGGAGCCTTGTCATTTACTGAGAAATTAAATCACACAAACTGGCATTCATCCCGGGCACTGGTGCATGGAAATGATGTCACAGTTCATAAGCGTCATCTGGAAAAGTTTGCAATCAGTGTCGCAAATTAAACCGCGGCGTCTTGGGGACGGATCCTTTCAAATTAGCAGCTGGAGAAGCCCCCGCTCCTTGTTAGGCCCATTTCCTGTGCTGGAAATGTCATTTGAGAAACCTGAAACGGTGTTGTGAATATGGATTCCAGCGCTCGATGCGCATCTTTCAGAGAATCCTGCTCCTGATAATGGCAAGAAAAAACGGTCAGCTCCTGCGAGGGCGCACCTGCCAATCTGGTATCTTATTTGTGGGCCTTACAAGAGAGGCGATAGCTTAATGGGTTTGATAGTGGGGAGACAAAAAAAGCCCTCATCTCGAGAAACTAGAACCTCAACTCAGGCTCTCGAATGAGGTCTGAATGCCAAACAGTGGTCCTTTAAAAGCAGATAGGCATTCCTCTCCTTCGGCATGACTTGTTTGAAGCAGCGACAGCGCAGACGTGCTGAGAATTGGAGCTTCGGAAAGTTTGTTGTGCCCCCTCCTCTGCTAAAAAAAAATACCCACCACGACCTACTTTTGACAGCCACATGCTTGTTTCTCTAAGCACTGCCTATTAATTAATGCATACCAAAAGAAATTCCAACTATCGATCGGAGGGTGCAGCGCTCAGTTACTGCTGAGGAATCCCCAGTGGCACTTACACCATCCCTAACTGTACCCTGTCTACAGCTTGAAAGTGTTATTGGCACAGTTCAAAACGTGACCGGTGAAAGTCACACACACATACACACACAGACACACACTAAAATCTATGCCTTACCTTTTTAACTTTATTCCTCCTTCTGCTCGTTTTTCTCCTCCTTTTATCTCTTTGTTCTTCTTTTCCCTGCGCGCTTGCTAAATTTGCCTTGTAAAAGTTGTGAGGGCTTTTGCCTGCAGTGAATCAGCTTCCCTAAAGTCACCCCGAGTCCACACTCCGTCTCTCACTGGCCTCTTTGTAAAGTTTCCCTTCTCTCCATCTGTATATATAAATAAATATAGATCTTCTGGTGCTGCCTGTGTACTCCGTCTCCACTGCTTTCTGCCTCTCATGCCTGTCTGCACACTCTCATCCCGGGTGTTGCTTATCTGGGAACCCAATCAGACTAAAGGACCAATTGTCCCTCTCTTTACAATCAGTGGGACGACCTTCCCCCGGCTCTGGCGTAATCCGGCAATCTACAACCTTGGTCAGTGGGTAGAGAAGAGGTGGAGAAAGAGGAAGGGAGTGGTGGGGGTTCTGACAGCAGGATAGGGGTGAAATTACAGCGGGAGGGGGTGCAAAATCAGGCAAGCAAAGGATGGAGGAATGAGACGAGAGAGGCATGAGGTAGGTGGTAGATAGTATGCCGTGGAGGGGCGTGCAACCCATTTCATCTCAGGGTATTTGCAAGTGAATGAAGTGGCCAGCGTGGAGGGGAACAACATGGGCTGAGTGTGGCAACTGCCAGGGGTGCAAGATCACCGACTAGAAAAGCAGAAAAGGGATGGAGGACAAAGAGGAAAATGCCGGCAAACCTGCCCTAATGCATTTTAATGAGCCGGTGTTGTACACCGCTGGATCTGTAGAGGGATTTATGGGCATGAAAGATGAAGCTTTACACTGCATTATATTCCGCTGCTCGCCCGGTCAGAGTCAAAGCAATTAGTTTTCCAAATTGGCAAAAAGAGCCAGAAAAAAATCAGGCGCACGCCAATACACACAATAAGCGCAGCCGAAGATTAGTCATGGTCACGGAGATCTGATCCCTGTTTAGCGCCGACAGAGAGAAAATAGCAGCGTTTCATTTAAGCAATCATGGAATTAATGCAGAGGTCGAACTCTCGAGTCTCTTGCATATTTCTCCTCAGGAGGAGGACAGCGAAAGTGAAATCATATTGGAGATGTACTCAACCATGTTTAAACAGAAATGAGAATATATTGCACAGAAAGTGTTCTAGGCAGCTGCTTGGCTTCCTATGTTCCTCTTTCATTATACACTTTGAACTGTTTACATATTGTATTTACAGACAAAGTAAAGTGATGGAGCAAAGTTTATCCACTGCTCCCTCTGGGACAAGTTTGCTCTTTTTTTTTTTTTCCACTCGACAGCCCTTTGACTCTCCTTAATCTTCCTGACAGAGTAATTTGGTGTGTTGTACAGCTCTAAAAATACAGATGAAGGCTGTTGTCACCCACCGAGCCAGATGGTCAAAAGGTTGCACTTCTCCATTGGTTCAATATGTTTTTTCTCTCTCCCACTCTGTCCCTTTCAATATGTCTTCTTTCTCATTTGGCAGGTCATTCTTCTTCACCACCGACCCCTCTCCCCTCCTTTGCTGCCCTCCCCGTCGTCTTTGTCTCTTTGAAGACCTGACTGGTTAGCGCCCCGGCCAATCTGTTAGCGAATGCTTGACTGGACCCCCGGAAAAAAAGCAGGGGCTCCCTCTTTGTTGGAGATGGTGGCATTCAGGCACACTGAACAACACCTTCCATCACTGTGGCAGAGCAGAGGATAATAATTGGCAGAACAAATTGAACCTATAGGACTTATGGAAGGGCCTCTGTCTGTGTTGGTGGACGTCTGGAGAACAAGTCCCTCTGGGCACCCGTCACAATGGCCCGGACCTTCTGTTTAAATAGATTGGATACAGCTATGTTCTGCATGTTGCCAGACTTTGGTTCTGTTGTGATATGCAAGATGTTATAAGGATACGCTGCTTTTCATGCATCGGATAAAGTACGCCTTCTCTTAACGTTTTTAAAGGCCGTGACTTGTTGTGTCACCTCGGTGCACCTTTCGCCACAACTTACAAGAAACTGAGGCGTGAGGAAAGCAGATGTCATGGTTGTTAGACTTGCAAAGAAGTTAAAGCTTTTGGTACCACTAATGGCTTTATTAATTGTTTTTCAATCTTTAGGCAATCTTTAGTGACTCTTTTATCACAAAATGCAAATACCTGTCAAAAGAGTAGCACCTACTGTTTTCTATTTTAGGCGTTTGGAGTTCTGCAGCCAAGAACGCAGAAGCAATTCAAAACAAAACTGCATCAGTGAATGCCTTTTTGTTTCATGTAACTAAATATCCAAATTGTTGCAGGTTAATTTATTTTCATTTGCTAATTGGATGTTACGTATTCCACATTCTATCTGCGATTGTTAAAATTTAATTTTCTTACACACATGCAACAGTCACGCCAAACTGTCAAAGTGCTAGCTTTGTTCTTGATTACAACATTTTACAATCAACTGACTGATGTTTCAATGAGTGACGATTCCCAAAATTAAGAATTTGCAGTTCATCGAGTGGCCACCAGGAGCTGCTTCCAAAAGTGAGTCAACCCCATACACACCCATGCTAGCTAATATCCCATTATATAAAAACCTTCTGGGATGATTTCATTAAGTATTAAAGGTATGCAATATAAAGCCCCGTCAGCACTGAAAGCTGTTTTCTTGCTGCGCATCACTTTGTTTCTAATGGCTGGTCTGCAATGACAAATCCAGGCTCCTTCTCTCATGTATTTACCACGCTGTCACATGTCACACTTCATGTTTCTGTAACTATTGTGTAAACAAGAAAATAACTAAATATATTAGATAGTACATGAAGATATTGTGAGCACTCACGGGATAGTGATTAGGTTGACTGTAATTGAATTTACAACCTACCAGTTTGTTGTGTTTGTGTTGCATTAGCCTGCGTAGCCCACAAACGCCACATTGTGATGACATAAAACAACCAAAATAAATGAATAAAGCAAAATTTTAAAGTTAGTGGGGAAGTTTTAATAGCCTTTGACTTTGTTTCGTTTTAATAGTGATCTATTAGTGAAAGGGTCGGGGCCACAGGAGGTTCTTTTTGTTGCTTTACTCAAAGTGATCTCCAGGAGAAACTGGCTGCATCCATCTCTCCTACTGCAGGAGAGTAAGCTGAAGAGCTCTGAAAACAACTTTTCAGATAGTCCAAATATTGTTTCTCAGAAAAAGCCTTGGGTTGACTTGGAGACAGACATTCACAAGGCCACTCTTCTAGAAGGGAAAGTAGAGAAACCTACACTCAATAAACCCCGCACTTCCACATTAAAATAGCTCTCAATACTGCCATGCTTCAGAGAGCCGATTAAAAATAATGACAACGGTAAGGTCCAAAAGAAGTGATGGAAAAAAAACAGGCCGAGAGGGTAAAACCCGGCTTCTTTACTCTCACTTATCATGTAACAGCTTTCAGATGGAATAACCTAAACAAAATTCAGCCAGTCTCACTCAGCGTATCACTTTGCCACCACAACCACCACAAGGAGAAAGCATGAAAGAGGGTTAGGTTTCAGAAGAACAAGATGAGAGAGCTCCAGAGAGAGGGAGCAAAGCCTCCATGTCATCTAAGATAAGAGGAGCAGCTCTCTTCCCTTCTGCCCAAGATTAGAAATGGCATGGAGCAGAACAAGCCTGAGTACAAAGAGCTCTTCTGTGTCTTTGGGGTGCACAGTCAAGCCTTTTCATGTCTGATTTTGGCTACGGGTCGAAACAAAGGGAAATTAGACGGGGAAGTCATTGTGTCTTTGTAGCGAGAGAAAGACACACACATGTGAAGGAGGATTTGTGTACGCAAGCCAAGTTGCGGTAACCTTTACAGTAATTGGTAGAAAAGACAAAAATAAGATGTTTGGCCTTAATTGTGAGGCATCAGAATTGGCACGGGGTCGAAAGAGTGAACCGTGACATTAAGTGCCTGCCTGGCTTCATCTGGCTTCCTGCTTCTCGTGCTATTGTCTCAGATAAGCTGCCTCTTTCCAGATCCCATTTTCCCGGTGACCTTTTCACCATTTCCTCCTCTCGTGTCTGAGCTACGCCACCTCAGCAGGGTATTGACTTTCACTCCACCGTGTTAAACTTCGCCATCCGTGTACGCCTTGTTGCCGAGCCTCCGCTGTGACAAGAGGCGGCATTCTGTTTGGGATAAAAGGCTCCCCGGGCTGTTTGATGCGGTATTCCAGCGGGAATAGGCAGGGACTTGGCCTTGATGAGCTGACAGGAGCTGAGGAGACGTGGGGGCCTCGAAGCAGCAGGACCACAAACCTCAGGAACAGTGTGTCTTGCTCTGATATTTACCCCTCCCTGTTCTGTCATTCCCCATAACCCCTACTCTGCGCTCTGTCCCTGTGACCCTGTCTGTGAGGCTGAATTTGAAAGACTGGGGCAACTTTTTGAAGTAGGAATTAAGGATGAACACATGCGTTGTGACTGATGCAAGCAACAAACACGAATGCGTGCAGAACATGAAATGCCTGAATTATGAATGTATTCTGTCTGCAATGCTGCTCCTGCTTAATTATTTACAGGAAGCCAACAAAATGAATATAGAAAGAAGAAAGGAATACATGCTTCTCCAAATGAAAAATAGCATCCCGCTCAACAGTATTTTAAATCACACACAGGCAGCATCTGGTAACTTTTGTTTAAGACTAAAAAAACATTTTCTTCAGAACTTACTTAAATTAATAGATCTATACCTCTGGTTAAAAAAGGCTCACGAGGCTGATATAAGCATGTTTGACTGATCTCCACTTCCTAGAATAAACAAAATAACAATTAGGTTGAGTGTGCACGCTCCATTACATGTTAGGTATGCCGGAGACAGCCACACACATGACAAATGCCTTCTTTTGTTGGTTTCTGTGTGTTTGTAGTTCCACACTAATCAGAGAAAAAGAAATAGTTCAGCGGGGGTTTAAACAACACCATCCGCCACTTTCTTCCACCTTGAAACAAATCCGGCTTATCATAGTGGTTCCTTTCAAAGCTTTGTGCATGAAAAGTTTTTCAGCTAAATAAATGTGATGAATCCAAAAAGAAGAAAAGAGCATCATCGTCTAAAACTCGTGCTGCCCAGTCTTGGCTGACTCCTTGTTAGCTGGAAAAAATGAAAACAATTAGGTTGGTTATGAAGTCCTCGCTTCAGCTGAAGTCTAACTCGTGAGGTCTGTCACAGCATAACATTTCTTCCCTCTGTCACCTGGCAACTAAAAGCTTCAAAGGACCTGTTCATCTCAGAAGGTCTACGATCCAAAAAACCTGAGCTGTGCCTGCTGCTTTATTCTTGCAAGCAGACTGTCTGGAGGTCAGAGATTCTTGGGCTGCAGCAGTGAACCCTTTTATCAAAGAACATGACTTTTTCATCAGTGCACTTAACAATTATGTTGAAGAATCCCATTTTGGAGACTTTTCAAGCTGCTACTGAATAAACAGTACTCGCATATTTTACATGTGTGTCTGGTTTTGTGTAGCTTTGTAAGCAACAACCAGCCTCTGTGCAGCCTCGCAGTGTACGCCAAACTGCATTAGTATCAAACTTCCTGCATGAAAAGGGGGGATAACAAGACACAGAAAGAGGTAAAGCACAGATAACAGTAAATAGTGATGCATCAGGGAGCTGAATATAATAATCAGCTATTAATTAAGGGATAATCATTTCATCTTAGATATAGTAAAGTAAAAAACCCTTATTCGGATGCATTTTCAAAATTGTAAATGAGCTAACAGTCTACAACAGCCACACTTGGAGCTTAAAGGTAACACTAATGTGAGCATGCTGACATGCTCAGGCTAAAAATATCAGAAGTGTCTGACTCACAGTCCAACTCAAGTCACAGATTAATGTAATCTGTGATGTACAGAAAGAAAGTGATAGATTTTGTTGTCATGGGTTGGCTGTATTGCACAAACGAATAGGAATTAAAATCCACTGAGAAGTCAAGGAAGCACCCAAACAGTCAAATCCAGTACAAATTCATCTTGTTTCACTAAAGTCTGACCAATAATGTATGAGAAGCCGCAATTACTGGGAACATGAGAAAGTGCCCATGAAAGTAACAAATGTGACTTTGAAGACCCATGAGGAGATCACAGTGTGAAAGTGTGAAATTCTGACCAATCCTGTGGGAGAAGTAGTCTTTTGTGAATTGTGGATGGAGGGATGATACCTCAACATCATATGAGGTCATCAGTCATTTGGCTGGATGAGCTAAAAATGTTGTTAATTTGGTAGCCTATTAAGAGACCCTAAAATTCAGCTATGGCAAAATAACACAAAGTGGGCAACCCCCTAGTTGAACTCAACTATGAAGTGACTACCAGTGGAATCAGAGGATATCATTACTTGTAAGATGATGGAGTGGGAAATACATAAAGGGTTAGCGACGCAACTGTAGATTGGCATACACGTTATAGTGAAACTATATGTGAATGGAGCTTTATGCACAATGTGATGATAGAAGGGGTCAGTCTGACTGAGAAATAAAGGATACTACCCTCACATTTGCTAATGACTTCCTGCTTTTTACGCTACATCCACTATTTATACTGTCTATAGTAAAAACACTTTTTTGTATACATTTAATCTTAACTAACATCATCCTAAAATTTGGATGTTTACTCTCAAATTAATCTCTAACAAAACAACCCTAATCCAGAAAGGGACATAAATAGATACAAGATTTTATGGTTATCAATAAAAAAAATTTTTAAAAAATCAGACAAAACAATAGTCACTCAAATTCATCCTCTGGGGAACATGAATGTCTGAAGCAGATATCATAGCAAGTCACTTAACAGTTGCTGAAGCTTTTCTCTTCAAACCTGAAACTTATAATGGTGCGATTGGGAAATCATTAATAACCAAAATCATTAGGGTTCACCCTCAGGGGAACATGAATGCCTCCACCAGATGTCATGGTTATCCATTAGAAAGTTGACCTTTCTATTCATGGTAAATGTCAACCTCACAGTGGCTTTAGGGAAAATATTTTAAGATTACAGCACTCATTAGGATTCACCCTCTGGGAAACATGAATGTCTGAAGGCTGCTGGCTAATTGTCTGAAAGGATAACATTTTCATTGCTTGAGAAGCTAGTTTGGCTAAAAAAGAAAATACAGTTTTACAAGGACACTCTTATTCAGGACTATTTCATTTTTCAGTGTGGTTTTATGTATTTTGATCCAGGTGCTTTCTTATAGGGGATTATTGGATTCTTGTGTTGCTATCCATAATGTAAGGCTTAAGCTTACCCTTTAAAAAGCCCTGACTTGTTGTGAATTGGTGCCATATAAATAACTAATGAACTGAACTGACAAGAAAGCTACCAGTTTCTTTCGATTTCAGTGTTTTCAAGACAAATTAATATGTTTTTTGGCAGTCTGTTTCAAGTTGTAGTAAAAACTTTTTGTCTAGTGCATACTGAATAATGAATTTACAGTATAGCTACACTGATTCTTACAAAGACAAAATGGAAATGGAGTGAACAGGAGAAAGTGAAAGAGCACAAGAAAACAAAGGTTTGAAATGCTGCTTGATTTGTGGAAAAATCTGGCACCTGTTTTTCTAGCTGATTTAATAATGTTCCCATTAACTCCATGCCCGGTTGACAGCCCAGAGGTTGGTGACAGACTGATCTGAAATCATCTCTCTCTGACTCTTCTAATGACTCTACTGCTGTGCTCAGCTCTACACCGAAGTAGGAATCTGGGCTGCTGAATCTGGAGGCGTAGCTGAAACGTCACCATCAGTTATTTCTAAAGAACAGTCTTTTTTGTGCTGGATAGACAGCCACGGAAAGCAAAGAAGAATTTTAATACCTCATTTACGGAGCTGACAAAAACTATCCTGAGAATGTGGAAACATTTGGTATTGACGAACGTGGAAGAAAGCAGGCCCACGCTCCTAAAGTCGGAATTAATTGCCATCACTTCGGCTGCTGCCATGAATGAGTTTTTGAGAACGTGACACTTCTGGGACTGATCTGGGCATTATCTGTAGGAAAATGAATCCAGAATTCATCCCCTGTGCACAAAATGGGATAATATGACACCTCCACATTCACCACATTGACATCTACGAATTTAGTAGAGATGCTGTAGTCAGGCAGTCAGTGTGACATGGCCTATTAGGAGCAGGATCGTGTCAGGGGACTTTAAAGTTCATTGGAAAAGTGACCCAGTGCATGAACCATCTCCTAAACCTATTTCAGTAATGGTAAATTTCATTACCTAAAAAACAGATGAAGCAAATGCATCACAGAAAGCACATCAAAGTTTTACACTTTATTCTGCAGCGGAGCATCAATCGAATCTAATCTCAAAGCGCTCCAAAACTCATCTGTGTTTATAATCGGGCAGTCAGGAAGCCCATCAGCTAGTCTGCCTACTCTGGCAGCAGCGGCTGTTTTTCAGTGCATCCAGGTTCAAGACGTCCTGTTTGTTTAGTAATGGAGATAAACATGAAAGAGCTAATAAAAACCTAAATTACTATCAGATGATACCAGTGGTTTTGAGATTTACTTCTTCTGGTGAATGCATTCACACTCAAAATATACTTTTTTTTTTTGCAAGATTGCAAATTGAAAGACTACAAGTGGAATCAGAAAACTTCAGGAACTAAAAGTCTTGCCCATTTCCCACTGATTCCACCATATATGCAGATATTCATTCATAGAGATCAGCATTTATGCATTATCACCAGGTCCCCATAACTTTCTTCACCCCTCTCTGCTATGTAGCTGTTGCAAATACTTTATTCACTATATCCACTTTTATAAGGTAATACATATGCTGGATTTTTTAAAGATTTATTTTGGGGATTTTAGGATAGTAAAAAGGATAGACAGTGGGCAGAAGGTAAGCGTGATGACAAACCTAAACTCCAGCTTGAGAACTTTGACCCTTTAGTGAACTGTAGGTCTGCAATAACGACATGCTCTAGACTGGGAGTCTCCAACTCCAGTCCTCGAGAGCTACTGTCCTGCAGCTTCTAGGCGCATCCCTACTCCAGCACAGCTGAATCAAATGGTTGAATTACCTCTCCAGCATGCCATCGAGTTTGGCAAAGGCCTGGTAACAAGCCATTCATTTGATTCAGGTGTGTTAGAACACAAGCTGCAGGACAGTAGCTCTCGAGGACTGGAGTTGGAGACCCCTGCTTTAGACTGTTTTTTTCTTTAGTATAAAGATTAGCAAGTCCTTTTCCTAAGATTTTATCTTGGGTTTCTTTCACTCCTTTGTTGTACAGGGTAGTTACCATACTTATTATATCCTACTTTAAAGGATTGCTTCCTAGCTGACTTCACCACAAGGTGTCTTGTTCTGTGTGTAATCCCCCAGTTAGTCCTCAGTATTTATGTAGTACTGTCTTCTCTTTGTCACAACGTCTGCTTCTGGTCATATTCCCTTTTTTGGACTTTGATGCACTGGACTTATTAAAGGTCATTTTCTGTTGCACATTCTGCATCCTGTGTGCTGCAACAATACTACACTTCACTGTGTGACAGCTATCCACTCCCTGTTTTGTCCACTCTTCATGTCACGGTCCTGGGTCTGTGACCCAGTGTTTTGTGTTATCATTGATCTTTGATTTCGTTATGATTTATTATTTGGAATTTCTAGTCTCTTGGTTCCTGTGCTCCTCCGGTGATCCATGTTCTCTCTGTCTCCCCTGTCAGTTCATGTCTCCTTGTTTCAGTGTGAAGTCCATGTCTCTGTGCCCGTCTTTATGTTTCCTGTTTTATTTTGATAGTCCCGTGTTCATTGTTAGTGTTTTCAGTTTTGCTTCCCCTTGGTCTCGTCATGTTTGATTACTCCCAGCTGTGCTCTCCTCCTGTGTCTCACTCCCTCGTTACCCTCTGTGTGAGTATATATAGTGTGTGTTTTTCTCTGTCCTTTATCAGCTTGTCTGTCTGTCATCCCTGGTGTTTCATCTGTGTACCGTCGTTCATCATCCACTGCTTTGCTCCTCTGTTTCCAAGTCTCCAGGTTTCTATAGTGTGTTTTCTATGTATCTCGTGTGCTTATGTTTAGCTGTCTCCAGTTTAGGTTTTTGATAGTTTTTCTCAGTTCCTCTTCATTTGTTGTTTTGTAGCGTTTTCCTTCAGCCACAAATAAAGTCTCACCTTCAATTAAACATCTGTCTATCTCTCCATTTGTCTGTGCTTGGGTCCACATCACTTTGGTATGTTGAAAGGGAGCTTTGTACAATCCAACATTTGCGTAATATAATAAAGCAAAACGGAGATCCATGACAATCCAAGTTACAGTAATCTGAGAATTTTCTGTTTAAAAAACAAACAAACCAAAAAAAATGCCACCCTCCTAAAAGTTGATTCTTTGCTGACTTCCAGTGTTTTCACCTTGCTGCAGTGACAATGAAACTACATCCAGGTGTGGTTACAGGAATAAGAGGCCAGAAGAAGTTAGGTTTTTAATTTATTTGGTGTTCAGACTCTCCGATATGTTATAAGTGATGTGAGCTGGCAATAGATGGTGCACTGAATTTTATCCTAATTTAATAAGTGCTTTGTGAAGATGATTTATAAGAGTTCAGTAACACTGTCCTCCCAAATCCCATTGCAAATGAACACCTTTGACAGACAGTGACAGTAATAGATGATGGACCTTCCATCAAAGCCAAGTGGTCTGCTGCGACGCAGAAAAACATGCAAGTTATTGTGTCTTTTGTTGTCCCCTTTGTGTCTTTTGTTACCTCAACATACTCAACAAACACTGCAGTTCTTTGACTCTGTCCAGTAACTTAATCAATTAATTATCTCTACTTTCAGAGAAGCTCTGTCTTCAAGAAATATTTTAAGCAGAAAAACAAACTCAAGTTCGCTCACAGGTTCAATTCCCTCTACAGCCAGCATACGTCCATCAACAACTATGTGTGCTGTCAAAGTGTCCTTGAGCGAGACGCCAAATCCCAAACTGCTCAGTCATGCAATACAAATCACCGTGAGCTCTGAAGGATTTCATTATCTCCATCCCTGATATTATGAAGCATAAAACAAAAGAATGTGTGTTTCTTGTTTCAAAGGGACACTGGGCCATTTTTTTTTTTAAGTCAAGTGGATATGAGGATAGCTGAACCTTACCTAGCAGCCTTGAGTCCCAGAGCACGCCAGACTAAGCTTTGTGCCGTAATGCAAGGCGACACGCCAGCGGAGATGAGAGGGAAAACAATTGACAGAGCTTTTGTTACATCTTTAATTACAGGCCTCGTGTTTGTCTTGTTCAAATGAGGGGCCGTTGGGAGAGGGGGCTCTCTCAGTCCGATCTGCTCTAGTGTCTGAAATAAATGGACAGACCTCCCATCTCCTCGGGACTTATGGACTGCTAAGAAAACACGCGGCTGGAGAGAACCTGCTGTATATCAGAGCAAGCGCATTCTGCAACTCTTCTCCTTTGGTGCATTTTGCATGTATCTGCCAACCTTCGCAAGAAGAGAGTGTGGATGTCTTCGAAGATGAGGTCTGCACGGAGAATCCACGAGGCGTGAATTGTACCTGGGAAGCTGGGGAGGAAAAGGCACGCAACGGAGTCCCCTGTATATGCAACGAGTTCAGATATGCTTGCTGGGACAGGTATGGGATCTGGGTTGCTGCCGCCAGTTAGATCCAAGGCTGTGTCAAAGGAGATGATCCACGGCTAATATGCAGCTGTCTGACCCTATTACCTTTAGTGGCAGGGCCAGGCTGCTGCAGCCCGGAACTCCTCCAGTCCTTCAGAAGAAATTTAGGCTGGCTTTTAAACATGCTCTGCCTCCATGCACACAGTACAAGTATTTGTATCTGCATTGAGGGTTTAAAGTGGGCTGCAGCGATCCAGAACATCACCTTCAGTTAATGAGTAATTAAATCTGATAGACAGTTTAATACAAAACATTGTCAAGCGAGCCATGGAGGAAATAATGTCACCCCAGGCCCTACCTGCACACTCTGCACATCATTTTTTTAACTTCTCATCCCTGTCATGTGTCAGCAGACACAAATATAAAGAAAGTTGTGGCCACAGAATCTAGTTTGCTCAGCACACAACAGAGAAACAGTTGCTGTATTTTCCAAGGAGTACTAAAGGTTAATAGGGGTCAGGGTTACTTTAACTCGCAGCGAACTTTTAAGCAATTTTTATCAGATTTGACTAGATAGGCCTGCACATGCAGATTTTATGTTCTGCTGAAAGCAAGTTAATTTAGTGCTTTAAATGCATTTTAGTATGGGTGCAGAGTAACAAGACTAGCTTCTAGAAGGGCTCTGTTAGGAGACATTAATTTGAATATAAGTTGGTGATGTTCTTTTGTAACCCTTGCCAAGATCCACCTTTATACTAGTTTCTCCTGGGAACTGTAGGGGCTGGAAAGTAGATGTGTTTGCTCATGTAACACCTGCATACATCATACAGTATATACTGTAGAATGCAGTTGGCTAAATCCACAAGGATTAGTAAACCTCAGAGCATCAGCAGAAACAGCACAGGTCAGCCTGTCTACAAAGAAAATCGGCTGGAGCTAACAGTAGAAATTATCTTGTGGCTTATTTGGAATTCAATTTTTCAATTCAATTTTATTTATATAGCACCAAATCACAACATGTGCCTCAAAAGACCCTACAATAATACAGAGGAAACCCCAACAATCATATGAGCCCCTATGAGCAAGGGGGTACAACAGGGGGAAAGAAAAACTCCCTCCATTTGTAAGTACCCAATTCTCAACTTTAACTTCTACTTGCTCCAAAACATCTCTCTTGTGATTTTGTTTGGGTTACATACATTAACTGATACCTATGGTGAGGCTCCATAATAAAATGTGGTCTCGATCTGCATCTACACTCGAAGCTTTGAAGCTGATCGTTCATTCCAGACTCTGGTTGGTAACCCTCTAATAGATTTACTACCAGGTCATATGTCAATCAGTGGTATCTTGTGTTCTCATTGGAAGTTGCTTGCCTGGGATTTAAAAAAAGGTTTATCCTGGTTCCACCCACTTTACATCATCATTGGTACTTTCACCTATAATTGCTCAAAGTCACTGAATGTGCTTGACTTTATATGGTCACTTCTAGTGTGGATGTAGGTCCAGTGGCTGACCATTACTGCAAAGATGGTCACATACAACTTAGATCTTAGTAGGGTAACATATGTCCAAACTAAGTTTGCCTAATGTTTTGGAGAAAAAAAAACTTTTTTCATCCTGTGTGCCAAGACTTTGGAGAACATTTTCCAAAAGCCAAATAAGTCTCCTTTTAGATATCATAGAGTTAGGGATAAGGTTTAGTTGTCATTATGGTCGGATACTGAACTCGAAAATCCATGATAACTTCACTCACCCTTCCTAAGCAAAACTGAGCACTCAACTACGTCCAAAGAAAATAAGTCAAGTCACAGGAGATGTACAAAAAAAAAAGCTGAAAAAGTCAAAAATAAAACTGAAAGCTCAAAAAAGGAAGACAAAGAAAGTAACAAAGATATGGAATAACAGGAGACACTGGGAAAACAGGATCTTTTTAACACAAACATTAAAGAAGAAACCAGGAGCATGAGACGTTCCCAGTTCATTTTTTGTAAATAAAAAACTACTAATAAGCTCACATCAGTGAGATCCAACAACTATGCGTTGCCTACTGCTAAAGTGACTGCTAGCAAACTTGCATTAAGCTCCCATCCAAACAGAGTGAAGATATTTGAGCATTTATCAGCTAAAGAGAGAGATATTCCCCTTAGGAGTTCTATAATCTGATAGTGATAAAAGAATAGTGAATGTTGGACTCAAACACGACTCCTTACGAATGAACGATAATGGGGCCCATTCTGTGCTTGATATGTAATCAACCCACTATTAGCCGACATGTTCACCTGTGCTGAAAGATCAACTTTCAGGTTTAAAGTGCAGTATCAGCTGACATATTTAAGCAGATCTCCGTGTCAGAAATCAAGTTTAGAGACCATCAACCTTGGGTCAGGTGGTATTCCATTACTGAAAAAACTGCACACAGAGTGGGAGTAATGGGCAGTTAATGAGAGAACCAGCACCTCGTTTTTGCCCCTGGGGCCTTGTAGCAGATTAATGCAGCCATGCTAGATGCTATAACTAACTAATGAGCAACTGTTAAAAAATACATTTATCTGCATTGTATTGTGGCTGATGCAAAATCTTGCAAACTTATACCTTTAAAACCCACATACAACCTAAAATGATCTGGGACTGGACCTCTCCCTAATAATGTGGAGGAAACTAAGATGTTTAGCTACATATTTAATCCCTTTTTCTTTCCAAGTGCAATTTCAATTATGTTTTTTTTAGTAAATCAAAGAAACCTGTCAGCACCGAGTGCGCACAGTTTTACAGAAAAGGTACTAGCAGCTGACAACCCAGACTTTGTAATTTACAGAAAATGACCTTTTTGTCTACTCTCGATCCACTGTTTAAAAAAAAAAGGAAATTCTATGGTAAATAGTGAAAACCAGAAGCTTTTTTTATTTAATCTAATACTAACTATAAAAACCACCTCAACCACCTTTCACATGGTCGCTGGCAACTACCATTTGCTTCGGAGAAATGTGTATTCCTTGACCGGTTGGAGAGTGGTTTCTGATGATTTCTGATGCTGGCAGTTAAAGTAGTGTTAAAGTAGCTGGTTTGTTTCCATGGGTGCAATCCCATGAAAGGTTCCTTCAGTTTTGGAGAAGAAAGAAAGACTTCCGAGAAAGAAGTCCAGTTGTCTTCAACTGAAGCACTAAACCACGACCTGGATGACCTGTGTCTAATCAGCTCTGTCTCTATATAGTCTTACGTCTTTCCCTCATCAGTTGTCAGTGTGAGGATTTGGAGGTTTGAACTGTCATGATTCTGTGTTTGATTTAATTATTAATTTTATAGTAATTATGTTTGATTTAAAGGTTATGATTATTCTATATTAATTTCATATTTATCAAAATGTCATATAATCATACAGTGTAGTATTACGTGGACACGGCCCTAGAATATTAAAGGCATTTAGAATGTGTGTCCTTCAGGGTTAGAGAATGGTGAACTTTCACCTAGTTCTGCCTGCAGAGTGGTGCAGAAAGTAGATAAAATGAACTGGTTTCAACTGGTGAAGCTTCTCAGAGTCTCTAAGTCTAGCTCTGAAGGTCATTGCAATGCTTTGTTTAGACTGAGAAAAAGATAACAAGTATAAAAAAGGTTTGTCTGTGACTAGCATTTAGAGATCTGTGACAACATGGCTGTTGAACACATCTCCCTCCATGGAGAATTTATTTTTTGTATTTGCAATTGATAATAAATATTTTTGTTAAAATGGATTGAGACCTGTCTTCTCTGTGGACGTCCTTTTTCCATTGTTTGAACCCGACAGTGTG